>ML432625.1:66106-127069 GCA_005239525.1 Nicotiana knightiana
TTACCTGCATCTCACGACACTCTTTTACGTTGTTCATTTTACAAGCCCTGCTTACGCGCGCTTTATCGGGGAAAAGCATCCCCTTTGCAAGCACCGTTGGTCTAGACTCATCCCACATTGCTGCCCGGATTTCATCAAAATCCCTTGTGAGAGCTTCCACATCCCGCTCGCTTGGCAACTTATCAATGTAAGGAATCTCCCTTGAATGAAACGGCACCTCGGGCTCGTACACTCTTCGTATAGGTGGGGTCTCTTCAAATCTGATCCTTCCCCCTCATCCTCATCATCACCATCTTCATGAGGAAAGGGTGTCTCATCTCCGGATTCATCGGCATTGTTGTCGTAATCACTATTATGTTCCACACTCTGTGCATCAGCCAGATCCCGATGTAATACGTCATTTTCGGGCAATTGAGTGAGTACGGGTGGTNGCACTACACAAAAAAAAAAATATAAGCTACTGAATTTAATAAATACTTTTCATATAGCTGTATAACTTGACTTACAAGTCGTAATGTGATGAAACTCCATGATGGACGTTTTCAATTGGGTGATGACTACTTGTAAAATTCATATCCGGCCGGTACCCCCTATTCAATATATAAGCGTTAATACAAATCCAATACACTAAAAATATACATAATTAACAGAAAACATAGCATAAATTTACCACTCGTCTTGTGAATGTTGGAAAGAAGGATAGAAATTATTTTCTCCCTCCTCATTCCCCGGCGGTGATAAGTTTAAATCAAAGAAAAGTCTTTCATCCGGAACCTGTCCGGCAAAAACTGCTCCAGAATAACCACCCGATGACTGGGGGGTATCTCTACTACGCACAACCTCGTTTTTTGGAACGTCTACAACCTTCACGTACATCTCCAACATTGTGATTAAAAGAAATTCCCGACATTCATCCGGAGTCCTCAGAAAATCACTCAAAGTTTCATCATCGTCGATGTTAAACTCCGAGTAAAAAGCAACCCCTTGCGGAGTGACGGAATACGGATATCGTCCGGTTACTTTAAGTAACACTGAACGTTTGCTCACACCCATTTTTTTGCATAACAACGATATCAATTTATCGTACTCCATGGTTAGTGGAAATTTAACATGACACTGAGCAGGTAAATTGTAGCCCACAGAGTTATTCTCCATCACAACCTCACCCCCCCAATGTAATGAAACTCGTATTCTACGCTCTTCAGACATAATGAAAAGATGCTTGAGAATTTTAACAACAATAAACGTTTGATCAAGAGTTGAAAATATTTTGTGATTGAATGAAATGCAATTCTAACCACTTTATATAGAATGCCTGGCCGGAGAATTTTTTTTTTAATTTGTATAACGCCAATGTAGTAAGCACTATACGCTTTTTGAATTATTGGTGGGCCCAGGAAGCAGGTATAACGCCACAGTACACGACGCTATACAGAAAAATAGGTATAACGCCGGATACTATGGCGTTATACATGTGTCAGACAAATTCATTGTGTATAACGCCATAGTACAAGGCACTTTAGGTATAACGACACATACTATGGCGTTATACCTGTGTCTGACAGATTCAGAAGGTATAACGCCATAGTATATGGCGCTATACACTAACGGCACAGTTACCGTTAGTGTATAGCGCCATATACTATGGAGTTATACATAGATCCGTTCTATGTTTTTTTTTGGACTTATTTTAGTTCTACTTGTACAATTAGAACCTACTTGGGTTCCGCACCCGCTTCTATTATCACCTGCCAAACACCTATTACTCAGTCTAGTCTGTTCCAAAAATTAATTCAAATAGTCGCCCACTCAATTATTTAAATTAAAAATAACTAGTGAAAATATAATTATGTTAATTTATGTATTGTATGTATATATTAATTGTGTAGATTTTCCTAGAAGTTAGTAAAAAAATCTTTTCTCGATATTGTTTTACCAAAAACGTGATAAATCCTTCTTTAAAAGATTTAATGATTAAAATGAAAGGTTAATCCTAATCAAGCTTAATAACTGTCAGATCTATGAATTTGGTGATGGGCAGAATGAATCTGAGTGTTGTAATAATAGATGTTAGGCAAAGATATTGATAATGATTATGATGATGGTAATGAATACACAAGCGAGTATGCGGATTAAATGCATGCAATGGCAATAAATATAATACTAAATGATATCTCGCCCAAAATATCAAGTGATAAGAGTCAACTAATTCTTTGTCAGCAGTGCAGATGATAGGAAGTATGAGTGGAAAACAAGGCTCTTGGATCTTGTATATGAAAAGGTATCAATAGAAAAGACAAGTGTTGTATATTCCTCAATAATCAATGTTACAAAGTGTTATTTCAGAAGGTTTCAGATGCCCCTTTTCTCTTTTTCTTTTTTTTTATATATAGGGAACGTTCTTTCGAAACCCTAAAAAGTACAAGAAAGAGAAATTATCCTACCGTTATTTTCCATTCTTCATTTCGACCCAACGTTGACTTCAATCGAGAAAGGCCCTTCGTCTCCAAATATTGGTCGACTTAGATTTCGACCACGACCAACGAAGTTATTAAGTTTGTTCCAAATTTTGACCAATACAGTTAGTCTCTCCACTTATTAAGGTCGTATCCTTTTCGTCCTTGAATAGTGGATTACACCATGTCCGCTATGAGAGAAATTTGGTCGAAACGAGGAAACCAGGTTATTAATGCTTGGCAAGGCCGCGATTGGCGTAGGTGACGTTAGATGATGTCATTGTCACGCGCGTCATCATTATGTGTATTCCTAATGTAGGGTCTGCAATGTTGGTGCTTCGATTATGGTGATACAGATAGCTTTTGGCCTCGATTTTGGAGCCACTAAAACCTATAAATAGGGAAAGGGTTTTTCATTTGAAATTTCCACCATCTCTTTCTTCTCAAATACTCATTCTTGCTTGTGGATTTCTTCTCTGCTTCCTGTGATTTCTTCACTCCCAATTTCCAATTCCTTTCTTGATCACTAACCTTGTCCTCCATATTATTGCTCATATCATACTAATCATTATGTCGACTTCTTCTCATAGTACGACGATGTTTCTGACACCACCCCTTTGTCAGTGGCTATTCTTCCTACTGACGAAGAGGTTTCAATTGAAGGGGATGATAACTTCCCATTCATTGAAGAGGTGGTGCCCAAAAACCATGTGGCTAGGAATGACTTTCCTAAAGGACCTGGTCCTGCTCCCGAACCTGAGCTTTCTGAATCGGGGGAGACTGATCTGGTTGATATGCGGGCTAAATACCTCATCCCTTCTTATATCGAGATTGTCCCTGTGGGGGGTGATACAATTCAGGTTTACCGGCCTGGGTTCTGCGCTTTCTGCGCCTACCCCTTCACAATCGGTTACACCCTGCCCCTTCCACACTAGTCAAAGAATTTTGCCGCTTCTACGATGTTTGCCCGGCACAGCTTTATCCTTACTTATATAAGGTCTTCCAGATGCTGTCTAAATATGCAGATTGGACGGTTGCGAAGTCGACCTTCGCCACTTATTGCACTTGTTCTCACCTAATTTCTTCAGAGGTACTTTGATACACTTGCGGAATCGCGGGACGAAGGGATTAGTGGCCGGGATGGACGATAAGGCGAGTCAGTTGTTTTGGCGCAAATACTTCTTTGTCAAAATTGAGAATTTGGTGGCGGACCCAATTGGGTTTCCCGAGAAGTGGAATTATAGTCGTAAGTGTCTTTTCGTACCCTTCGCCATTCATTTTTGTTACTTTTTTGGCTTCTGATACGCTTTCTGCCTTCTTGTTTTTAGTTGTAAAGCGTTCTCCTTCCCTCGTTCTGGACATGGAGGGTTGGTTGGCTCGTGTGTTGCCTCATGTTGTGGGTATTCGTAATTGGGCTTCCTTCCATAAGTGTTATGGACCGAAGGTTCCGTCTCGTAAATATTCTTATTCCCTCGTTTAGTTTCGTCCTTTATTGCTTTCTGACTTAACTCCTTGTTTGTGTCAGGTCGGCGGGTTCCTAAGAAGGAGAAGATGCATGTCCTTGACTTCCGTCAGAAGGTAACCTCGGCTGCGATGGAGTTCTCTTTAGTCGAATCTGTGTGAGGTCGCGCCGAGACTCAACAGGCAGAGGGACCCCTCTCTTCAGGCATCATCATTCCCGACGCCGCCCCGTCTCAACAGGTTCTTCTTCTTACTGACGAGACTTCTTATGGCAAGGAGAAATTGCCGAGGAAGAGGCGAAGGGTGGAGACGGGAAGGCCGTAGTTGCTGAGGAGGCAGAAAGGTCCGTGACCCTTGGGGCGGGGCCGAACTCGTTTCTGACCGTAGAAGCAGTTGTTATGTCTGAACCTGTTATGAAGGACAGATCTCCCAGGGTCGAGAGGGCTGGTGGAGGGTAGCTCTTCATTGATGGCGAGAAAAGGTGGTGATTCACACGCAGGGGACATCAATTTGGGATCTAACATCGAACCTGAAGAGGTACGGACCTTCACTGAGAGGACGACTCCCGTGGAGATAAGAACGGAAGGTCCCAACCGCCATATTGTCATCCCTGTAGACTTCAACCTTTTGGTTGACAGAGCGCGTGGCGCCGTCGTTCACCCCTTTGTGTACTGAGGCCAAGAACAGGATGTTGCAGACGTTGAAAGACGCTGACTTTTCCCTTGGCATCTGTGATGGCCCTACGGGTGAGTATTTTTTCTAAGCTTTTGCATGTTCCGCTAGTATCGCGTTATCTGGGTTGACTTGTTTCTTTTTGTTTGCTAGACCCTTATCCTCGACATTGAGCGTGACCAGCGGGAGGAGGAGAGGGTATCTCACTATAGGAGGATGGAGTCCAAGTATAGAGAGTATCGTTCTAAGTACCAGAAGGTGGTTAGGAGCGTTAGTGAGGACGGCCAGTTCCAGGAGCTGTGTGGTGAGATTGGGAGGAATGATAAGGAGATGAGAGAGAAGGACGATGAGATTATGAAGGCTATTAGCCAGTGTAGTGAGTTGGAGGAGGCGTTGAAGTCCAAGGAGGACGAGCTTGAATTGGGCAAGGGGATAATGGTTGAGAATTTAGCCCTTCAGGTGCGAGTGGCGTCTTTGCGGGCCGAATTTGATCGGAGCGAGGCGAGGAATGCCAATCTGAGGGCCGAGATGGGCACCAAAGTCGAGGAGTTGGAACTGGCGAAGAGGATCAGGACGGCCTCGATAGCGGAGACAGCAGCTCTGGAGGGCACCTTGCGCATCTGCAGGTCTGAGCAAGCTAGTGAAGTGGATACTTCTGCGCTTAAGGTGGCGAGGTTGGAGGAACAAGTTGGGATTTTAGAGGCGGAGCTGGCGAGGTTAAATGAGCAGATTGTGCTCCTGAGGGCTGAGAAGGAACGGTTGGCCCGGCCGTCTACTTCTCAACCTTCTACCGATGCGAGTGTGTCGCGGGATTTATACGATATGTGGCTTCATGCCGAGGCTCAGTTAGATGTGTACAGGTCTTTGAGGGCTGCCGGGAAGGTTTCTGAGGAGGAGCTCGCCTATGTTCATGTTAAGGCGCGGGCAGCCCGTGAAGCTTGTGGCTATGCACCTGATTCGCCTGGTGGGGATGACGATGATGATGTCGTGGATGGGCTTGCCTCCGATCCTTGGTACGACGACGAATATGCTGAAGGGGATGACGCGACGTAATGCCTCGCACTTGGTTTTGGGTTGTTTTGTTGTTTTATGAGGGCGCACTCGAGCCCATTATAAAAGAAAACGAGTCATGTAACCTGATCAATTTATAATGGAATGGTTATCTTTTGTTGTATGTTTTGCTTTTCTTGTTACTTGTCTTATTTTGTTGTGATTTTGTTCTTCGGAGGCTGATTATAAGCTTACTTGGGGTGAATATATGGGAAGGCGTAGGAAAGTTCGAGCAAGGTCGAATGTCAGTAATTTGAGCGATGTCGAATATAACATATTTGAGTGAGGCCGAATGTTAGTAATTCGAGCAATATCGAATGTATGATATTTGAGTGAGGTCGAATGTTAGTAATTCGAGCGATGTTGAATGTAAAATATTCGAGCGAGGTTGAATGTTAGTAATTCGAGCGATGTCGAATGTTGGTAATTCGAACGAGGTCGAATGTGAGTGATTCGGGCAAGGTCGAATGTAAGTGATTCGAACGAGGTAGAATGTAAGTGATTCGAATGAGGTCGAATGTAAGTGATTCGACCGAGTTCGAATGTAAGTAATTCAAGCGAGATTGAATGTAAGTGATTCGAACGAGGTCGATGTAAGTAATTCGAACGAGGTCGAATGTAAGTAATTCGAGCGAGGTCAAATGTAAGTGATTCGAACGAGGTCAAATATAAGTGATTAAAACGAGGTCGAATGTAAGTAATTCGAGAGAGGTCGAATGTAAGTGATTCGAACGAGTTCGAATGTAAGTATAGAATGTAGGATGTGAGCGATTCGGAGTTGTGCGAAGAATGTTGCATGTTGCTTTGTTTATTCATTTCATTGGAGAATATTACATACTCTGTACAATACATACATTTGAGAAGTTCTCCATCTACCTAGTCCCTCCATCGGTCTGGCTGGAGTAGTCGATAGGCGGAGCGATGAATAATCAGCTTGAACTTCGAGGCTCCCCCTTCATCGCCTCAGTAAAAACCTCCTCGATAAAACCCATCTTGGGATAAAAACCCGAGTGAGGGAAAAAGAGTACGACTTAGAAGGCATTTTTTCAGAAGTTGAAGTATTTGAGGTGAGCGACGTTCCAATTGTTTGGTAACAACTTCCCTTCCATTGTCTCTAGTTGAAATGACCCTTTGTTAACTGTTGCAGTGATTTTGTACGGTCCGTCCCAGTTGGTTCCTAGCTTTCCCTCTCTTGGGTTTTTGCTTGCCTGCGTTTTTAGCCTTGTGCACATAGTACCTGACTTTGAGTGGTCTGACTTTGGCCTTTTTGTTGTAGTATCGCTCTGCTTGCTGTTTTTGGGCGATCATTCTTATGTATGCCATATCTCTTCGTTCTTATATCTCGTCGAGGTCTTGCTTCATGTTTTCGTCGTTGCTTAGTCCGCTTTCATTGGAGTATCTTAGACTTGGTTCCCCGACCTCGACCGATATGACTACGTATGTGCCATAGACCAATGAGTATGGATTATATCATGTGCTTGTCTTTTGCGTAGTGCGGTATGCCCATAGCACTTCTGATAGCAGTTCTGGCGATATCCCCTTGGCGTCTTCGAGTTTCTTTTTCATGATGTTTAATATGGTTTTGTTGGAGGATTCGGCCTGACCATTTTCGACGGGATGATAGGGCGTGGAGAGTATTCTCTTGATGTGACATTTCTCAAAGAATTCAGCGGTCTTTTTCCCAGTGAACTGTGGCCCGTTATCACGGCTGATCTTCTTCGGGATGCCGAAGCGGCATATAATGTTCCTCTATATGAACGTGATGACCTCCTATTCGCGTATTTGGGTGAATGCACTTGTTCGACCCATTTGAAAAAAGTGTCAGTCAAAACTAAAAGGAAACGCACGTTACCTCGACCTACCGGGAGTGGAACTACGATGTCAATTTCCCATTTGATGAATGGCCAGGGTGACGTGACTGAATGGAGGTGCTCGCCCGCTTGGTGTATCATAGGGGCGTACTTCTGACATTGTTCGCATTTTTTGACAAAGTCGACGAATTCTTTTTTCATGGTGTGCCAATAATAGCCAGCCCGTATGAGGCATCTAACGAGTGCTCGGTTGCCGGTATAGGCGCCGAAATGGACTTCATGTACTTCTTCGAGTACTCGTCTAGTTTGGTTTGGTCCCAGGCATTTTGCCAAGGGACCATCGAACGTCCTTTTGTACAAGTCATCGTCGATGATGTTGTACCTGAATGCCTGCATTCCGAGCTTTCTGGCTTCTTTTTTGTTTGATGGGAGTTTTCCCTCCTGCAAATAAGTTATAATATGGTTGCGCCAGTCCCAGGTTAAGTTTACAGAGTGTACCTCGAGTCGGTCTAACGATGAGTGAAGTAGTGTGACGACGCTCCCTTTTCCGTATATGTTTTTTGTTGTTGCTACTAACTTGGCGAGGCCGTCTGCTTGGCGTTTTGAGCCCGATCTATTTCATCAAGTCGACATTAATCGAATACCGACAGTAGTTTGTGAATTTCCGTTTGGTACTTTTGTAGCCTTTTATCCTTGATCTGGTAAGTCCCTATGACTTGGTTGACAACGAGTTGCGAGTCGCACCGAAGGACGACCCGTCGGGCTCCATATTTGATGGGCTAGTTTTAGTCCTGCAATCATGGCCTCTTACTCGGCATCATTGTTAGTCATATCGAGTCATCGTATAGATTGGCGGATGACCTCGCATGTTGGGACCTCAAGTACGAGTCCCAGTCCCGAGCCTGACGGGTTAGAAGCGTCGTCGGTGTACAAGACCCATAGGTTTAGTAGGTGAGGAGCAGTATGAGAGGTTTCTTGCTCGACTTCAGACATTATTTTGGCGACGAATTCGGCTAGTACTTGCGACTTTATCGCCATTCGCGGCTGATACGTGATATCATGATCGCTTATTTCGATGGCTCATTTGGCCAATCTCCCCGATAGTTCGGGATTATGTAAAATACTTCTAAATGGGGAAGGTCGTGACCACCGATATGGGATGGCATTGAAAATAAGGTCTAAGTTTTCGTGAAGCTATGACTAGTGCTAGAGCCATCTTCTCGAGGTGGGGATACCTTGTTTTGGCATCGACCAGGGTTTTACTAATATAATAAATTGGAGATTGCGTATCTTTGTTTTCACGGACGAGTACCTCACTTACCGCTACTTCTGATGATACGGCCAAATATACCAGGAGGCGTTCGCCGGATTCAGCTTTGGCGAACAGTGGAGGCGAGGAAAGGTATGCCTTTAGTTCGTAAGGTCTTGACACATTCCGAGTTCCACTGGAGTCTGTTGTCTTTTTTGAGGACGTTGAAGAATTTATGGCATCTGTTGGAGGACCGTGAGATGAATCTCAACAAGGTGGCCATACGGCCGGTAAGATTTTGCACATGTTTCTTGCTGGTCAGTAGTTCAGGTATTCCTTCGATAGTTTTGATCTGGGTGGGGTTGACTTCCATGCCTCTTTGGGACACCAGGAAACCGAGGAACTTGCTCGAGGTAACGCCGAAGGTGCACTTCTCGTGATTCAGCTTCATGACGTACTGCCTCAGTATGTCGAAGGCTTCTTTCAGGTGATTGATGTTATCTTCTTTCCTTTTGGACTTGACTAACATATCGTCTATGTATATTTCCATTGTTTTGTCGAGTTTTTCTTTGAACATATTGGTGACCAGCCTTTGATAAGTTGCTCCTGCATTCTTTAATCCAAATGGCATAACTTGATAACAATAAGTCTCTTGGTGATTTGTGAAAGTGGTCTTTTCCTGGTCCTCCTCCTCCATGAGGATCTGATTATACCCTGAATAGGCGTCCAGGAAGCTTAGCAGTTCGTGTCATGTCGTTGCATCGATGTGCGGCAGCGGGAAGGAGTCTTTTGGGCATGCTTTGTTCAGGTTTGTGAAGTCTATGCACATGCGCCACTTCCCATTTTTCTTCTTTACCATGACTACATTAGCGACCCATTGGGGGGTACTTAGATTCTCTGATGGAGCCGTTGGCGAGTAGCTCTTCTACTTCCTCACGGACTGCTTTGTTGATTGTGGCGTTTAATTTTCTTCTCAATTGCCATACTAGAGGGTAAAGTGGATCTACATTCAATTTGTGTGTGGCGATGTCCTTCGAGATATCTGGCATATCTGCATGGAAAAAAGCAAATAATTCTGCATTGTCAGTTAGAAATTTATGAAATTTACCTGGTTCAGAGAGTTTGTGGCCGATGTAGGATTTTTGACTGGCGTCGTTTCGATCTATTTGGACGGGGTCGAGGTCCTCTAATGTCGACCCCATGGACTCCACGATGTCGGGGTCCTTGATGATGTCGTTTTGCTCGTCGGGTTTGGTCCCTGACTTTGGTAATTACTATGCTTCTGAGATCGTTCCCTTTAACTGTTGAGTGTACGTACAGTCTTGGGTGATGCGATAGCATTCTTGTGATGTGTGTTATTCGCCCCGGATGCTGAATATTCCCCACGGGGTAGGGAACTTGATTGCTTGATACAGGCTGGATGGAATGGCTCTCATCTTGTGTATCCAAGGTCGTCCTATGATGGCGTTGTAGGTTGTATCTTGGTTCATGATATGAAACATTGTATCTAAGGTGACACCCCCGGCCAGGACGAGTAGTGTTATTTCTCCTGAAGTTTGCTCAACTGCATTGTTAAACCTTGTCAATGTCATGCAACGTGGTACTATTTTATCCTCGAGTCTCATTTATGCGAGAACTCGGGGGTGGATAATACACGCTCCACTTCCA
Organism: Nicotiana knightiana; assembly: GCA_005239525.1. Lineage (NCBI taxonomy): Eukaryota > Viridiplantae > Streptophyta > Magnoliopsida > Solanales > Solanaceae > Nicotiana > Nicotiana knightiana. The sequence continues at coordinate 76,474 of ML432625.1, forward strand.
TAGTCGACCATTATTCTTCTCATATCAGTATCTAAAATTCTTAAAGTAATAACAAGAGCATCAAGGTGAGGGAAAGTCAAACCGTGGGTATCCGACTTATCGAAGATGATACTGTCTTTGAGGTCGTCATACAGTTCGTGTGTAATTGACCGCTTCAGTTTGTGCGTGGTGGTGAACTTCACGTGGTTGATTATGGTTTCATCGCCCCCGCCGATGATCATCTGGATGGTGCGGGTAGGGGGTGTCTTCGGGGGGCCTTGTTGTTGTTCTCGTCCTCTACCGAAGTTGGCTCTTTCGCGATTGCTGATTAGTTCTTTTAAGTGTCCTTGGTTGAGCATGTTCACCACTTCTTGTCATAAAGCTATGCAGTCCTCGGTCTTGTGACCTCATTCCTAGTGGAACTCACATAGAGCATTTGACCTACTGGTGTTTGGGTCGGACTTCATCTTTTGCGGCCACTTCACATTTAGGCCAAGCTTTTCCAGTGCGTACACTATTTCTGAAGGGGAAACGCAAAAATTGTGAGTTGATAAAGGTGGGGGCATACCTATGTCGTTCCGTTGAGTCCCGGTATTTTTCCTAGATGGCTCTTCCATATGGCAAGGAGATGGCGGAATGACCGTTCTAACATAAGGACGGTGCCTATCCCGGCTGGGACACGGGCCTGAGTGATCTCTTCAGGTATCATTGAGGCGATCTCGTCTCGATTCTATGTGGATTGATGTCAGCCGTTGAGTTGGGCCGTTGAGGTCGTCCTCGTCTGCTCGGACCTCCGCGCAGTAGGCGTTGTGAATTTCTTCCCAAGTGGTGGGAGGGTACTTCATGAGTCTACTCAGCAATTTTCTTGTTGCCCTCGATCCATTTCTGTTCAGCCCATTTTGGAAGGCCGTCACGACCATACCTTCAGATACATTCGACAAGCTCATCCTAACTCTGCTGAATCGGGCGAGGAAGTCTCTGAGTCCCTCGCCAGGTGACTGTCTAACGACGAATATGTCACTCACCCTGGTCTCGGCCTTTTTGGCTCCAGCATGGGCGGTTACGAACTTATCGTCCATTTCCTCAAACGTTGTTATAGACCATGCCGGTAGCTGTGAGTACCATATCAAGTCTTTCCCTGTTAGGGTTTTGCCGAACTTCTTTAACAATACAGACGACACTTGCTCCTTTGAGAGGTCGTTGCCTATCACTGCAGTGACGTAATGAACTATGTGATCTTCGGGGTCTGTTGTGCCGTCATATATTTTCAAGTATGGAGGCATTTTGAAGGTTTTGGGAATGGGATGTGGGGATTCTTCTTCAGTGTATGGTTGTTCTAACAACCGGCCGACGTCCCGTTTAGGCAGGAGTTTCGGAGCACCGGGTATCTTGTCGACCATCTCCTGGTGTTCCTTCATCTGGTCACGTAGTGCCTTATTTTCGTTTTCCGTTTCTTCCATATTTTTTAGTATGGATATGAGTGCATCATTGCCTGCATCAACAGTAGCGTTAGTTTTAACCTGTTGGGCGGGGAGCGGGTTGCTCGTTAATGGCCGCTAGTGCGACGTTCTGAGTCGCTTCTTGAGTTGGCTTGTTGAGGAATTTGTTTAGTGTACTTGTCAGCCATGCTTCCAGTAGTTTTTTCACTACTGGAGGTGCTTCTTCGGCTGTGGATGTGGAAGCTTCCCTTTCTCGAGTGACGGTTACGCTTTCGTTGGGGGGAGGCGATCCACTCCGTCCTAGCGTGACATTGGGTTTCACGTTTTCCTCTCCCCCATCGTTGGCCTCGTTGATGGTGCTCATCAGATTGGCAGTTACTCTGCTATGGCCTTTAGCCTTTCTTCTCCTTTTCCTGCCATTGTTAGTTTGTGCAAATGCAAAAAGATAGTTGTGTACGTGCGTATGTTGTTGCTTTTTTTTTTAGATCTAACAGAAACTACATACTTTAACTAGAGAATACCCACAGACGGCGCCAATTTGTTTTACTAAAAACGTGATAAATCCTTCTTTAAAATATTTAATGATTAAAATGAAAGGTTAAGCTTAATAACTGTCAGATCTATGAATTTGGTGATGGGCAGAATGAATCTGAGTGTTGTAATAATATATGTTAGGCAAAGATACTGATGATGATTGGTAATGAATACAGAAGCGAGTATGCGGATTAAATGCATGCGATGACAATAAATGTAATATTAAAGGATATCTCACCCAAAATATCAAGTGATAAGAGTCAACTAATAGGAAGTATGAGTGGAAAACAAGGCTCTTGGATCTTGTATATGAAAAGGTATCAATAGAAAAGACAAGTGTTGTATATTCTTCAATAGTCAATGTTACAAAGTGTTATTTCAGAAGGTTTCAGATGTACCTTTTCTCTTTTTCTTTTCCTTTATATAGGGAACATTCTTTCGAAACCCTAGAAAGTATATGTAATATTCTCTCTTTCTAACCTAAAATTATCCTACCGTTATTTTCTATTCTTCATTTCTACCCAACGTCGACTTCAATCGAGAAAGGCCCTTCGTCTCCAAATATTGGCCGACTTAGATTTCGACCACGACCAACGAAGCTATTAAGTTTGGTTCAAATTTCGACCAATACAAATACCAAAATATATGGGTTATTTTTCATATGTCTAGAGTCAAAGATATAACTCATTGGTCAATATCTTTTACAGCAATTTAATGTTATGTAGGAACGGAAAAATTAACCTGTAGTATTTTCAATTTGAAAAAAGAAGTAGCAATAGTGCTTTCAAAGCAATTTTAGCCTCTATGATTTTTTAAATTGGTCAAATATTTTAAATTTTAGCCTCTATCATTCTAAATAAATTGGTCAAATATTGATTACCGGAATGTTAAATGTAACAAAAGTTTGGGAGTATAATCACATCAGTACTTTTTCGTACAAACGAAGATTGACTATTCATTACGCAATAGTTGGACTAATAGCCTGTTTGTCAAACCTTCTAAAATCGACTTATTTTGAGAATTAACTTTTTCAAAAGTACTTTTAAAAAAAATGTTTTTGGTGAAAAGTAGTTTGTGTTTGTTTAATTAATTTAAAAAGTACTTTTGAATAATAATTAGTGTTTGGCCAAACTTTTGAAAACTGTTTCTAAGTGTATTTTTCTCAAAAATACTTCTCAGAAAAGTGCTTTTAGAAAAAAATTACTTTTTTCTGCTTCTCAAAAACTATTTCTGCTTCTCCTCAAAAGCACTTTTTTCCTTCCAAAAGCGTGGTCAAACACCTCATTTTTCTGTCAAAAGTGCTTATGACAACAAAAAAAAAAAGTACTTTTTGCCCAAAAAAAAACTTGGCCAAACAGGTTATAACTTACCGTGCCCAAAGTATGAAATTAAGTGGGTATTTGGGCATAAGAATTATAAAATCTCAAAAAAAGTGAATTGCTTTTCCAAGTGAAACGATATTTGAATATTAGAGTTCTATTTGGACATGGATATAATTTTAGATTATTTTTGAATTTTTGTGACGGATCTAGAGTGAAAATTTTGAAAAGTAATTTTTTGAAGTTTTTTCAAATTTTTGAAAAAATTCAAAATTCATTTTCAAGTGAAAATTGTAAATTTTCCGGCCAAACAACGATTTCAAAAAAAAAGTAAAAATTTTTCGACAACAAAAACAATAACAGTCCAGTGAAATCCACACGTGGGCTCTAAAAGCTCATTTGGACGTATGAAAATTTTCACTTTTTTTCAAAAAATTGTCACTTTTTTCCAAAATCATTTGACCATAAATTTTTAAATTTTCACTTGAAGATGGATTTTGGAATTTTTCGAAATTTTGAAAAACTCCAAAAAATGTTTTTCAAAGTTTTTTTACTCAGATCACTAACAAAGCTTTAAAGACAACCCAAAAGTATATTCATGTCCAAACACAATTTTAATTAGTAAGTACCATTTTCATTTGAAAAAAAGTTACACTTTTTTCCGGATTTTTACAGTTCTTATGTCCAAACGCCCACTAAGAAAAGTACTACATACATATGATTATAATGGTGTTGCATATGATAGGGAATTTTATTTTCCTCTTTTTTTCTGCACCTTATGATTCTATCTATTGGTGAAAATCGGACTTGAAGTACACCTTTAACATTGATAAACAAAAAGTAGAATTAATTGTAATAATATGTTTAATTTTTTCTTTACAAATTTTAATACTCAAGTTTAAGGACAACGTGACAACAATATCGAGTAATCGAAGAATTTTTTTTCTTCTTCTTTTGAATGTGAAATGGGAGGAACTAAGAAAATCAATAATTTCATTTAAGCTCATAAGAGAAGGTCTTTGTAAAACATAAACAAATTTAAAATTAATTTTGCATGAAAATGCAATATATAGTTGATAAAGTGGGTCGGGTCATCCGGATAATCGCAGTTCAATACGAAGGTACAAATAACCAACAACTGCAACGTTCTATCCATTTTTGAAATCTTGAAAAAGACGGTGAAATTTCTCTTGTTAACGTTCCTCAGCGTTTCTCTCTGTCAAAGTACGGAAGAAACGGTAAGTCTTTTCAGATTTCTTCACTTTTTGTGTGATTATTTGATCAATTTTCTTACTAGCTTTAATTAATACACCAAGAAATTTAAACTTGCTCCAATATTAAGTAAATGTTTGCATTTCTGCAAATTCTTCGATTTCCTTCTACTCCATATCTCTATATGTTTATTTACTTTTTACATATTCCTAATTTATAAGAACATATTATGGGCGTTTGGATATGAATGCATGAAGTGTGTAATCAAAACATGTATTGGAGTTTATTTTGCGAAAGGCAATCGGATCATCTTTTCAGTTTTGTTCTCTTTTTTCCTCTGATCCATTCTTTCAACATTATGTCCTGCCAATTTGAGTTTCTTTTTGCACTTATTTTTAACATAACGTGCTTTTCCTTAGTATTATAGATGTAAATGTTCAGACATGGTCCATCCAACTATTTTACTCCTAGTTTTTGTTGCAGGCTGAAGCAGGGAATGGATTACAGGGCGGCTTATTGATATTGGTGGCCTAAAGTCAAACCTCAATCAGAGGCCTTAAATTTATATAAGAAAATTTAACATATTCTTTTTGTAATGACTGTATACCGTCTATCTTGTACGTATTTTAATCGTTCATTTATTTATCGCTAGCTTTTATCATTGCAAATATTTGGTAATTCTACTCACTAAGACTTGCATAATATTTTATAAGAAATAATTAATGACGATTAAGATAAAGTAATATTTTTATAAATTCTCATAATCTAATAATCTCAATTTTGTACCATAGATAGATGTCAATATGATTTCATACATTTAAAATAGTTAAAATCTATTTCGAAAAAAATAAATAGCATAATCCATTATTTATAAGAAATAATTAATGACGATTAAGATAAAGTAATATTTTTATAAATTCTCATAATCTAATAATCTCAATTTTGTACCATAGATAGATGTCAATATGATTTCATACATTTAAAATAGTTAAAATCTATTTTGAAAAAAATAAATAGCATAATCCATTATTTATAAGAAATAATAAACTCTAAGAGATACTACAAGAGACTTCATTCTTAATTATCAAAGTCATCATCAAATTATTTATTTTCTTATATTACATATTCATTAACTCAAGTTATTTATTTGAATAACCTCTATCACATTCCAAACAAAAAATTATAAAAATTTAACTAGTATCTTTTATTAATAATTTTATAATATATAATAGTATACAATTTGAAAATTTTGGGGCATTCAATTTTAATTCTAGGGGCCTAAAGCAGTTGGTTAAGAAAGCCAGCAAAACGTAAGCGTAAAGATGTTTCGAATTTCAGAAAGTAACCAAAACAAAAACTGCAAGAGAAGTGAAGAAATCTTGTTATCGTGACCCTTCTTCTTCTGTAAAAGTATCTCAAAAAACGAAAGTCAGTCAGTTTAGTATGAGTGAATTTGATTGGATTGATACGACCAAAGAATGCCCGGTATATCATCCATCCAAGGAAGAATTTGAGGATCCGTTGGTTTATGTGCAGAAAATTGCTCCTGAAGCATCAAAATTTGGTGTGTTCACAACTCAAAACCTATTTGTTTCGATACTTATGTGCAATGTATGTGAAAAGTTGTCGCACATTCATGAATATAACTTGTTGTTTTGATGTCTAATATACCCTCTTATTGCAGTGTGAAACAGCTTTAGTGCAACATATGTATTATATACTACTAACTTCTTTCACTTTTTATTCCTTGAGGTTTCAACCGAGTGAGAACTATGACTAGAAAATTTTGCAACCCTTAGTAATTTGCAATCTCTTTATTTTTTAAAAATAATTGATTAATCTAGTTTTATTTTTGTTCTAAAAATTGGTTAAACTGGCCATCAATTGGCGATGAGTGCTTACAACTTGGGAGTGTGACATTATGCATTGAAGGTTATGAACTGCATATGCTTCCTACAACTCAGGGTGAGATTGGCTCTAGCAGATTGCAACATCATAGCGGTGTTTAACTTGGGAGACCGTATTTCTGCTGCCTGTTTGTCACCTTTTTTGGGAATGATTAGGAACCAGAACAGATCAATAACACACTTTTAATCTATTCTCTATATTCTGTTGTTTTCTAACTGTAAAATGGTTGAGTTGAACTTGTATTGCTTCACTTATTGTGCTGTGGTAATCATACATTTTTGTCCATCTTCTGCTGATTGACCAGCATTTTATTGAATTTATAGGCATTTGTAAGGTTGTCTCTCCTCTGGGATCTTCTGTTCCGCCGGGAGCAGTGTTGATGAAAGAGCAAAAAGGTTTTAAGTTTACCACTCAGTTGCAACCTCTGCGACTTGCTGAATGGAATAACAACGATAAGATCTCCTTCTTCATGAGAGGAAGGTAATACATATAATAAGTGATGTTCAGCAGAAAGTCTATTACCTATAGATATGCAAGTATCATCACAAAATGGTGGTACTTCTATTGCAGCACACACGACTGCTATCTTAGTGTTGCTCATTATCGACATTGTCTTGTTACTTCTTTTGGATCCTATGTGGTTGGCATGTGTCATGAGTCTTGTTTGTGTTCCAGAAATTATACTATCCGTGATTTTGAGATAATGGCAAACAAGGCAACAGCTCGTAGATACTGTATATCTGGATGCCTTCCTCCTGCATATGTGGAAAAGGAATTCTGGAAAGAATTGGTACATGCAAAGAAAGGAATGGTTGAGTATGGAATCAATATAGATGGTAGTGCCTTCTCAAGCACTTTTAGCGATCCTCTTGGAAGTAGCAAATGGAATTTCAAGGTTCTACATAAATGTTTTCTGCTGGTTTTTGAACATCCTTCTGCTATCTTCTGTTATCATCTTTCTTCATTGTTATACGTGGACAACATCCTCAGCTTGATGCTACTCATGGGTGATTTGAACTGAATTGGAGTTCATATTGTACTATTTCTCGTGTTGCTTTCTTTAGTGCAAGCCCCATTTGATTTGCAAGTGTCTGACTAATCTACATTTTCCTTTTCATCCAATATCTTACTGTTATTCATCTGTGCAGATACTACCTCGGCTGCGAAGATCCACATTACGCTTGATAGTAAATGAAATCCCGGTAGTGTATGATTGTATATTATAGGAACAATTCAGCATTTTAGTAAATGCTTTAATGTTTTTGATACATTTATTTGTTTCAGGGAGTAACCGAACCCATGCTATACATTGGGATGCTATTTAGTATGTTTGCGTGGCATGTGGAGGATCATTACCTCTATAGGCAAGTCATACTATGGTTACTACCAACATTCTCTTAGATGTTTCATCCATTTAATCTCTTCAAGTTTTCTTGACTTTTGCCCTTTTCAGCATTAATTATCATCATTGTGGGGCGCCCAAAACTTGGTATGGAGTTCCTGGGCATGCAGCTGTTCAGTTTGAGAATCTTATTCGGCATCATGTCTACAATGAGGAAATTCTATCAGAAAATGGGCTCAATGGAGTCTTTAACGTTCTTCAAGAGAAAACAACAATGGTTTCTCCAAAGATTTTGCTGCAATATGATGTCCCCGTTTACAAGGCTGTGCAAATGCCAGGAGAGTTTGTTATTACCTTCCCTAGAGCATACCATTCAGGATTTAGTCATGGTTAGATCTTGAAGCTCCTAGTCTAACCTGAAATTTGTTTTGGAGGATATTACTTTGCCCATACAACTAATTTTCCATGTTCCTGCAGGCTTTAACTGTGGCGAGGCCGTGAATTTTGCTATTGATGAATGGTTTCCATTTGGCGCTGAAGCTAGTGAACGTTATGCTCTTCTTGGCAAGGTTCCAATTATTCCTTATGAAGAGCTTCTATGTGCAGAAGCAATGAGTCTCCCAGAGTCTTTAACTCACATACCTTATTGCTCAGCAGATTTAGTCTCTGCTCGTTGTGTAATGACTTCATTTTCATGCCTATTGAGATCATACCACTGTGCCCGCTGGCGCTTGAAGAAGTTTAAAACTTCACTTAGAATGTGTTTAAAACCTCGAGGATCCTTCGCTTGTGTCCTCTGCAAACGACTATGTTATGTAGCATCCATTGAATGCAAATGTTTCGCTGGTCCCATATGCCTTTTTCATGGTACATAGCTAAACACCTCAATGCTTACTAACATTTCCAATGAGCTTTCTACTTTAGAAAATTGCAATTCGATTACAAGCGACAGATTCTGCAGGTCGATGCACCATAGGACTTAAAACCTGTTTGCAATTATTGAGCAACATTTGATCTCATTTTTTCCTCGTTCCTCAAATCCCGATATCCTCTTTCTTTAACAAAAATAGTTTTGTCATGCAGATTCTGAAACTGTTAATTGTCTGTGTGGGAGTAGCTGCAGCCTCTTTGTTACAGAGGACATTTCAAAAATGGAAGCTGTTGCACAGATGTTTGAAGCTGAGGAAGGGATTCTCTGTGAGGTTGAGCAAAAAATGAAGTCTGAACCTTACTTGTGGATGCAGACTTTATCTCCGTGCTTGAAAGGAAAATATAGTCCGTATTGCGAGGTACCAATTCTTGCTTAACCCTTGGTGACCATCTAATTTATGTAGTATCGATCTGCTTTTTGATTCACATGATCTCATGAGTGCTTTCTGATCTCAATATTCATACTTGCCCTTGTCTCTCAAAAGCTATCAATTCAAATAGCGTGAAGCAAAACAATATATAGTCCATATCACGAGTAAAGAAATTATTGCATTAAATGACATCTAGAAGTTAGAGGATATAGGTTTTGATGCATTGCAACTTTCATTACTTAACAGATAATGCCAATAAATACTCAAAACAATGAGGCCGCTTGTATAAAGATGTCCAGGATCGCAAGAACTTCTGCTCTAGACAAGCAAAGGAGGAATAAGAAGAAAAAGGTATGCTTTTTTTCTCGGTGTCACAAAAAACACTGTACTTTGATTTGTTTGGTGTATCAACATGCCCACAATACTATATTGAGCATCTTAGCAGGCTGTAATGCTTTGGATTCTGCTCTTTCTGTTTTTAACTTCTAATCTGATGAAGTCATTTTCATGTTTTTGATAAAAAGTTTGGTGCGCTTTGTTCCTTTTACACGTTTTGCAGGTTTATATTTGTTGGGCCACTGCATAATGCTGCAATTTATGGCAATCTCGTCTCCTAGTCTCATTTCATCAATATATAATCATTTTTTTTCTCTCCTTGTCTATAAGTTTCCAACTAGTATGGAATTGATGTATAGTAATAGTTGTTGTTTTTGTTGTTTCTTATCTAGTTTGCTTCAGGCACTTGCTATTTCTTTATCAAGATATTAAATAAACTGTGAAGGACCTATATATAAACCAAATGATTAGGTGTTTCTGTGGAGATTATACAGCCAGTTACACAAGAGAGTTTGCCAGTTAGATTACTACTGCTAGGATTCTCACCCTGTATTGATGAACAGTGTGACAGAGAATCAATCGAGCGTGAAAGCGAAGGAATGTATCCCTGGAGCGCTATGCTTGTCAACAGCAAGAAAATGATACCACGGAAAGTAAAGTCTCAAAGATATAGCTCTGATACTGAGGAAGACGGACCATCATTTTCTAAAGGTAAATGCAACCGATGCAAGGAAGTAGGTGACACCAAATGAGAGCCATAAAGCTTCACTAACCTCAATGCTACGTCACTGTTTATATCAACCAACGTGCCTTTTCTGTTGGTCCAACCATGGAAGGCAAAATATTAGTATCTTGTATCTCTAATTGTGATTTGTAGGCATAATGAAGTTCATATTCACTAGTTTATATTATTTCCAGGTCCAATCCGTTAATTTATTGCTTATCTTCAGTCCTTTAAGTGAACCTCACGGCTTCGTAGTGGACCTACTTGTTTACCCAAAAATTCGAGTAACAATTAAACTTGTATTGCGGTTTTAAGAATACGTGATCTAACTCAATACCAATTGATAAACAATGAGCTAAATGAATAAATTGAACAGTAAAGTGAATCAAACCATTGCTTGAGCAGTGTTTTCGACCTCGATTCAAGATGGTCTTGAGGTCGGATAACAAGAACAGTAACGAACAGTATTAAACAATAATGGATAATAAGTGAAATAGAGAGTAGCGTATATATTCTTTATCAGTGAATAATGATGATGATACAAATGAATGGAATCCCCTTTATATAATAGGGGAATCCTAAATAAGGTGCAATTCTAACAATGGAAGTAAATCCCACGATTGGTGTCAATAACCGCTTGATTCGATCTGTCCCCTGATTTTCGCCTTGATCTTCGACCGATCGCTAATATCTCGTCATTCTGTTATTACGCCTTACTCGAGGTCGATCATGCTCGGTCTCGATCTTCAACGAGCACTTCGATCTTCACACTCCATACTTCATCTTCGAGTTCGAGCTGAGTCCATTACGAGCTTACTCTCGAGGCGATTCCTCGTGCCTATCCGATTTTAACCCTCGATTTTCTGACACCTCGATCATGACGTCAACCTTATGACGTTAGTGACAGATGTGACTGAAATGTCCCGTCGGTCCAGTTCCCCAAATCATTAATGCTTGTCAGTTAGTGGTCGGCCACTAGCGCCCCCGAACTGTCGCGAGAACCTATAAATAACCGCTCCTTCATTGAATCAAACTTTACTTTTGCTCTAAGTCTTCTAACTTTCTTTATCCTTTCGCCGCCTGTAGAGCCACCTTTGTTAGCACCGAAACCACCAATTTTTCATCTTATTTTGCCCTTCTTTACTTATATCAATGGCGAAAACCTCAAAGACCGTACCGCAGAAGGAGAAAGCTTCCTCCTCCTCTTCCCGGTCGTCCGGTGACAAGGCGCCGGCGGAGACGCTTCCCCATGAGTACGTTCCCGGCCCATGTACTCTAAAATCCGACTTCAAGGTCGAAACCCCCTCATCGGTCCCGGGTCGATGCGAGCATGTGTCGATGTACATGTGCTCGATAACAGAGAGCCATCTCGAGGCCATGAAGAGGGACTGCAATTGGGGTCCCAAGGTCGTGGTGCAAATCCCTACTCCCGAAGAGAGCATCACTACATATGTGGAGGGGTTCCTAAGTGTTTACACTTATCCCTTCACATTGGGTCCCCTCGACCTGGTGATCATCGACTTCTGCAAGAGATATCAAGTTACCCTCGGCCAAATCCAACCCTCTCTATGGCTCATACTAATCATGTTGTGCTTCTTCTCTAGCAAGGCTGAGGGGCTGGAGTTTACTCTAAATCACCTCATGCGGTTGTACCGGACTTGAACTATTGAGGGTTGATCAGGCTTCAACGACAGGCAACGAAGGCCTTGTTCTCGAGCATCGACGAGGATAAGGATCAAGGTTGGATGAGCCATTTTATACGGGTGAGGACCCGTGACATAATACCGGAGGAGAAGATGTCGTTCCCTGAGGAGTGGAACGCCGACCGTAAGTGACCTTTTAAACTTTGCTCTTCGTACCTTCTTCTATTTCGCCTAATATTTCCTTTCGCCATGCAACTATTCCTTAGATGCCTCAAGCAGTGCCCGACCTCGAATATTAGGTTCGAAAACTAGCTTCAACTTCCACTCATGCCGAACGCGCATGGCGTGATTTGGCAAGGGGCAAATGGGAGGCCAAGAACCACGGTTAGGATCTCCTTTCTCACACTCTAAAATGATTTTGTACTTTGTTCATCACTAATTTTCTTTCACGCAGGCCTGACCAAGGATGCCATTTTGAGGCCTTCGAGTGGCAAAGGAGAAATCAAGTCCCCGGTTCCGAAGCCGGAAAAAGACAAGAAGAGGAAAGGTGCCTAGCAGTCCGAGGACCCCAAGCCCAAGCCTCGAAGGGTGATGCGGAAAGTAATTTCTCTCACGGTGAAGTCGTTCCAAAGCCTGAGAGATGAAGAAGAAGAAGAAGAGGAAGGCGCCTCAGCATTGACGGTCCGACCCAGGAAAGCCGTCGAGGTCGCCAAACCTTTCGAGCCGACGTCGACTGCTGCAACCAGGCCTAGCATCGAGGAGGCTTCCAAAAGAATTCGGGTGTGGATCCCGAATCTCCAGAGGTCGAGATCATTTCTCGGCCATCTGCAACTACACCGGACGAGGATGGTTCTGAGACCCCGAAGATCGATCAGAGTGACCCGAGCGACTTGCTCGGGGCCATGATAGCAAGTCACTTGCCTTCTCCTCTAACTTTTTCTGAGGAGGCACTAAGGGAGGCTCGGGATTTGAAGACCCTCGATATTGGCGGAGGCTAAAGTGTAGGTGATCACTTCCGGGATTGCTTTGCTGGGGCCGATGATGCTTCCGGCATCAGCGATGCTTCGATTCTTTTGGAAGAGGTCCAACGTCTCATTTCTCGGGTAAGTATCAGTTATTGCAATTCTTTCTCTACTCTTTTTCTCCAAATCTGACTCGTATTTTCTTTCTTGTATAGACCTCCGCTAAGTTTCGACCTGAACTTAGCCAGTGTGAAATCGAACTCGAGAAGGTCTCGGAGGAAAGGAACGCTCTGAAGTTACTTTGTGTCCAAAAGGACGAAGCCATAAAGGACCTTCAAGCAGATCTGGCCAAGGCTTGTGAAGAGGAGGCCGAACTAGACAAACATGTAACCATCCTTTTGGCAAAGTATGGACTCAACCCATCTGTGGAGGTTAATACTTCACTATCTCAACTGCATCGGAAGGTAGAAAGGATCGAGCTGCTTCGAGGAGAGGTTGATCAGGTCAAGGCCGATTGTGATCAGTGGAAAGGTAATATGGACCGCCTGGCTGCGAAAAAAGAGACCTCCTCGGACAAACTGTCATTGGCTGAGGTTCAACTTCGGGGCATTAAAGAGAAAAGCTCGACCCAGGCTAATAGGATCGAGGAACTTGAAGTCGGGCTTGATGAGGCCAAGGCGGAGATCGAGAAGACAATGGTCATGGCAGATAAGTCCATTGCCATGTACCGGGCTGATGTTGAGGTTGCTCAAACGCAGCTAAGGGAGGATTCTGATCTGGAGCAATGGAATAAAGACTTGGCAAAATGCCAATCTCGGAGGGAAACCCTCGAGGAAATCCATACTCGAGGTTTTGACCTTTCCGAGGAGATAGCCCAAGCCAAGGTGCTCGAAGCCGAAGCCAGGCAGCTTGCCTCCTCCGATGATAAAGACGATGATGAAGAAGGCAGTCGAGGCGGATCCGACGAGGGTCCTGAAGGAGAAGATGCTCCCGAAGGCGAGGTCGGTCCCGACCATAGTTAGGACTTAGCTTTTTTTTTCTTTTTCTTTTTGTAAGACCTTGATCAGTCTCTTGTACATATCCTTCAATATATAAAATAAAACTTCTTTTTGAATGCCTTCATAGTTTTTATGTTCAAATATGTCCTATGATTTTGCCTTGTGAAAATTTTTGTTGTTGTAACTTCACTAATGGAGTGAGCATTAGCTCGAACTCAGAGTAGAACAAACCTTTAGGTTTTTTAGTTGAGCGAGGATAAGTTCCCGAGCTCAATAATATGTTCGATATTTTATCTCAGATGGCTTGATCAAGGTCATAACTACATTATTTTTATAATTAAGTTCGAGTAAATTTTGAACTTAGAATAAAACAAACCCTTAGGTTTTTTATCAAGTAATGGGCAAGTTTCGTACTTACAAAAATATACCCCTTAAGGTTTTAAGATAAATCTTCGAGCTATATTTAAGTCGACTTCGTTCGAGCTCGGAATAGTGGAACCCTTAGGTACGAATTGAGTGAGAACAAGGTCTCGAACTCTAAAGGTATTGGCCCTTAGGATATTTTGATTGGGTCGATATGGCATCTAAAAGATGGCTATTATTTTCCCCTTTCGGCTTAAAGACTTAGTAAAAATTTATTTATGCCTTAGCATGTGTTTTTTACCCATTGGGTTTTTTTAGGGTCCGATGATTGAAGCCCCTTTGATTTTTGTGCCTTAGCACGTTCGTGTTAAGATAATTTGATACCTCTAAAGGCTTTTCGAGGGCTGATATTATTGAAGCCTTTTTGGTTTTTCGAGGGCTGATTTTATCGAAGACCTTTTTTGATTATTTGCCGAAGGTAGCCTTTTTTAACCGATTTTTCAAAGAATTTGAAGGCCTATTGTTTATTACAGAATTCAGACGTTTCCGAGTCGCATTATTTTGGCCGTAGCCTTTAATTTGGTTGTAGCCTTCGGGTATGCCTCTTGGGCTTATTTCCCGAGAATATTTCGAACTTGTTCAGAATGGTGGCCTTGGCCTATATATCGAGGGGTGCCTCTTTGAGGTCTTGTGACTTTGAGTTTAGATAACTTGAATATGCCTATCATCGTTGGCAGTCCCCGAATATTCGAGGTATATTTGCACTTGGCTCTTGAGCCATTTCTCACAAAATCATAAGTACGAGATTTGCATAGTAGAGGATTTGTTTCTAGACACGAGATGTTCGATAAAGAAAGAATGCTTCTTTGAATAAATTATACATGTGTACATGTATTGCCATCGGTACTCAACTAATCTATATGGACACGGTTCATTAGACCGTTTGGCCCATTACAAAGTTTCCCTATCGAGGCCCTTTGACACGAGGTACTTTTCTCGAACATATAACATCCGAGGGTGATGCCCCCCAGTATTCGAGATAGATTGCAAAGAAGCCTTGGATAGTGTTGAATTGTCCTCAGGTAGCACATAATTGTTGCCTCGTTAAAAACCTTGCTGGAAAAATCCATTTGGGATAAAAATCAATCTAAAGGAAAAAGAGTGCAACGCATACTTTAAAACCTAAGGCCTCGATGTGTTTGGTCGAACTCCTGCAATGAGTTAGCGTCGAATATATATATAAATGAAATAAGGGAGAAAGTCATACCTTAAAAATAATATCGTTTGATAAGTGATATGTTCCAGTTGTTTGGCAGTGGTTCGCCGTTCATCGTTCCGAGTTTATAAGACCCTTTTCCGACTATATTGAGGACTCGGTAGGGTCCTTCCCAATTCGGGCCGAGCTTCCCTTCATTAGGGTCTTGTGTGTTGATGGTGACCTTCCTTAGGACTAAGTCCCCGACTTTGAAGTGGCGAAGGTTGGTTCTTCTATTGTAGTACCTTTCGATTCGTTGCTTTTGTGCAACCATTCGAACGAGTGCATCTTCTCGTTTTTCATCTAACAATTCGAGGCTAGTATTCATAGCCTCGTGGTTTGACTCTCCTGTTGTATGTCGAAACCTGGCTCTGGGTTCTCCGACTTCGACTGGAATCAAGGCTTCAAAGTCATATACTAAGGAAAACAAAGTCGCTCATGTGCTGGACTTCGATGTTGTTTGATTTTCCCAAAGAACTTCGGGTAGAATTTCTCTCCATTTCCCTTTAGCTTCGTTCAACCTTTTCTTCAGGTTTTGGATGAAAGTCTTGTTCGTTAATTCATCCTGTCCATTCCCACTAGGGTGATACGGTGACAATATTCTCTTCATTTTATGACCTTCAAGAAATTTTGTTACTTTGCTGCCGATAAATTGTTTACCGTTGTCGCATACTATTTCTGCGGGTATCCCAAATCGACATGCGATGTGATCCCAGATGAAATCTATAACCTTTTTCTCTCTGACTTTCTCGAAAGTCTGTGCTTCAACCCATTTAGAGAAATAGTCAGTTATAAATAAAATGAACTTAGCTTTACCTGGGGACGATGACAGAGGGGCGGCAATGTCCATCCCTCATTTCATAAATGTCCATGGGGATAGGACCGAGTGAAGTTGTTCTTCGGGCTGGTGGATAATTGGTGCAAACCTTTGACATTTATCGCATTTTCGAACAAATTCCTTACAATCTTTTTCCATGTTATCCTAGTAGTATCCTGCTCTAATGACTTTGTGAATTAGTGACTCGGCGCCGGAATGGTTCCCACAAGTGCCTTCACGGACTTGTCGTAGAACATAATCGGCGTCTCCTGGTCCCAAACACATTGCCAATGGTCCATCGAATATCCTTTTGTATAATGTTCCGTCTTCGGCCAGTGCAAAACGAGCAACTTTAGTTCGTAGGGCCCTCGATTCTTTAGGGTCCGATGAGAGCTTCCCATTCTTCAAGTACTCGATGTATTTATTCCTCCAGTCCTAGGTTAAGCTTGAAGAATTTATCTTGGCATGTCCCTCCTCGGTCACGGATCTCGAGGGTTGAACGATAGTCCCCGAGCTGATCTCGTCTTCCTCGACCGATGACCTTAAATTTGCAAGTGCATCGGCCTCACTGTTTTGTTCCCGAGGTACATGCTGCAAAGTCCATTCTTTGAAACGGTGCAAAGTTACCTGCAATTTGTCCAAATACCTTTGCATCATATCATCTCGAACTTCGAAGGTTTTGTTTACCTGGTTCACCACCAGTAAAGAGTCACATTTAGCTTCGAAGACTTCTGCTCCCAAGCTTTTAGCTAGCTGGACACCTGCAATCATGGCCTTGTACTCGACCTCGTTGTTAGTCAATCTAGAAATTTTGATGGATTTAGTGTTATCCGTGGGTAGATTTAATACGATGCCTAGCCCCGACCCATTCACATTCGAAGCACCATCTATGAAGAGGGTCCATATCCGCGATGATGTACCTTATTTCATTAAGAGTTCCTTCTCAATTTCAGGTACAAGGGTTGGTGCAAAATCGACTACGAAGTCCGCTAAAATTTGAGACTTGATGGTCGTTCGGGGTTGATATTCTATATCGTACCCGCTGAGTTCGATGGCCCATTTGGCTAATCGACCCGATAGTTCGGGTTTGTGTAAAACATTACGGAGTGGGTAAGTGGTTAATACACATATGGGGTGGCATTGAAAATATGGCTTTAATTTTCTAGAAGCGCTTATCAATGCAAGTGCCAATTTCTCTAAGTGTGGATACCTAGTTTCTTCTTCTCCTAAGGTTCGACTTACATAATAAACAGGAAACTACGTACCTTGTTGTTCTCGAACTAAGACACCACTTACCGCGATTTCGGATACTTCCAAGTACAAGTAAAGTTTCTCATCTTCCTTCAGAGTGTGAAGCAGTGGTGGGCTCGATAGGTATCGTTTTAGTTCTTCCAATGCATGTTGACACTCTGGAGTCCAGGCGAAATCGTTCTTCTTTTTGAGTAGAGAGAGAAACCTGTGACTTCGATCCGATGACCTCGAGATGAATCGGCCCAAAGCGATTATCCGTCCAGTCAGCCTTTGTACGATTTTTACACTGTCTACGACAGTGATATCTTCGTTGGCCTTGATTTTATTGGGGTTCATTTCGATCCCCGATTTGGTACCATGAAGCCAAGAAATTTGCCCGAACCGACCCCAAAAGCACATTTCTCGGGGTTGAACTTCATGTTATATTTTCTTAAGATCTCGAACGTTTCCTACAAATGAGCCAAATAGTCCTCTACGCGTAGGGACTTAACTAACATGTCATCAGTATAAACTTCTATTGACTTACCTATTTTTTCTTCGAACATTTTATTTACTAGGCATTGGTAAGTAGCTCCTGCGTTTTTTAGCCCGGAGGGCATTACATTATAATAATATGTTCCATACTTGGTGATAAACGAAGTTTTTTTTTGGTCTTCCGGGTTCATTTAGATTTGATTGTACCCATAATAGGCATCGAGAAAAGTAAGGATCTCTTGGCTGGTCGTGGCATCGATCATGCGATCGATGTTAGGCAGTGGAAAAGAATCTTTAAGACACGCTTTGCTTAAGTCCTTATAGTCTACACACATTCTAAGTTTTTCCCCTTTTTTAGGGACTACAACTACATTGACTAACCATTCGGGGTATTTTACCTCCCGAATGGACCCTATTTTGAGAAGTTTAGTTACCTCGGACTAGGGTCTTCTCTTTTGCTTCACCGGTCTGAAATTAGGGTCCAGGCTTAATAGATGCGTCGTTATCTCCGGTGGGATCCCTGACATGTCTAAATGGTACCATGCAAAATAGTTTATGTTATCAATAAGAAATTGAATAAGTTTTTTCCTAAGTTTGGGGGTTAACCCCGTTCTCAGGTATACCTTTCGCTCGAGCAGGTACTCGATCAGTATAACTTGTTCCAGCTCTTCGACCGTTGATTTGGTAGCATTCGAACCTCCGGGAACAATAAAGGTTCGAGGGGTTAGGGAATCCTCTTCTTCTTCTTCTTTTGTTACCTGTTTCTCCAATTTGGTCGAGGTTGCGGGCGGTGATTGCTATTTGGTTTCCTGTTTACCTATGATGCTCGGCCTTTCCGAGGTTGATGGTGTTGGGATCGGTGCTACCTCCGTGATCGCAAACATTTCCTTTGTGGCATGTTGTTCCCCATATATTGTTTTTATACAATCCATTGTCGGGAACTTCATTATTTGGTGGAGGGTCGAATGTACTGCCCTCATGTTGTGGCCTTCTGAGTAGCGCATTATATCTCATGTCGCCCTCGATGACGTGGAATTTGGTATCTTGAATGGTTCCATCCACGTTCACCAGTAAGATAATCTCTCCTTTAGTTGTTTCACTGGCAATATTGAAGTCGTTTAAGACTCAAGATTCATTTACGATTTGATCCTGTAGGCCGAGTTGTTCCACGACCCTTGATTGGATGATGTTTGTCGAGCTACCTGGATCCACTAAAACACGCTTAACTTGAACTTTTAATAAGATAGAAATTACCAGAGCGTCTTTGTGAGACTGAGAAAATTCCTTATGCTTCTTTGTCATTGAATGACAAGGTGCCTTCGGGCACATAGTCTCGAGTCCGTTTCTCTTTAGTGATTGACACCTTAGTGCATTTGAATATGGGTCCCTGTGGAACGTCGACCCCTTCGACAATCATATGAATGACATGTTGAGGTTCTTCTTGTTCATTCTTTCTATTGGGGTCCCTTTCCCTGAAATGATTTTTTGCTTGGTCGCTGAGGAATTCTCGAAAGTGGCCCTCGTTGAATAGACATGCTACCTCATCTCTCTATTGCCTGCAATCCTCGGTCTTCTGACCATGTGTGCCATGATAATTGCATATTAAGTTTGGGTTTCCTTGGGAAGGATCAGTTTGTATGGGTCTGGGCCACCTGCTGTCTTTGATCCTTTCGATAGTTGATATTATGCCTGATGCATCGACACTAAAATTATATTCCCATAGCCGAGGTACCTCTGTTGGATCTGCATACTTGTCAAAACCAGTTTTTCTCGTAAGTCCCCAAGAAATTTGTCCTCGATAACTTCTTCGATCAATCCAAGTGGAATTTGTCCTGAACCGTTTTTTCTTCGATCTGCAGTATATGGTAGGTAGCGGTCTTTGTTCAACCTTGGCTCTCTATTGACGTCCCTCTGATTTTTTCCAGTCGACCTGTTTGGGTGCACTGAAACGGAAGAAGCTCCTAATTGGTCGTCCTCGAACCTGATCTTCGACTGATATCGATTATGTACATCTGCCCAAGTGTACATCTGCCCAAGTTACAACTGGATACTCGATCAAATTTTGTTTCAACTGACCTGATGTTATCGAACTCCGTTCATTCAACCCTTCGGTGAAAGCTTGAACGACCCAATCATTTGTGACTGGTGGCAACTCCATGCGCTCCATTTGGAATCGGGACACGAACTCCCTTAGTATCTCATTATCCCTTTGTCTTACCTTGAAGAGGTCTGATTTCCTTGTTGCGACCTTTATGGCCCCGACGTGCGCTTTCACGAAAGAGTCTGCTAACGTGGCGAATGAATCGATGGAATTGGGTGGTAGGTTGTGATACCAAATATTGCTCCCTTTGATAGGGTTTCTCCGAACTTTTTCAACAACATAGACTCGATCTCGTCATCCTCCAAATCATTACCCTTAATGGCGCATGTGTAAGAGGTAACATGCTCATTGGGGTCGGTGGCCCCGTTATATTTGGGTATGTCAGGCATACAAGACTTCTTCGGAATGGGCTTCAGAGTCGCACTCGGAGGGAAAGGCTTTTGCACAAACTTCTTCGAATCCATTCCTTTCCATATTGGTGGTGCCCCTGGTATATGATCAACTTAAGAGTTGTAAGTCTCTACCTTTTTATCATTGGCTTCGATTTCTTCTCTCCTGATTCGATTCTCTTGGTGAGTTCCTCGAGCATTTTCACTACAGCAGAATCGGTCCCCTATGTGTTATCACTCAATATTTCCAGTACTGGCTCGGTACAACGAGTAATCTCCGGCTCGACCCTATTTGGAACTCTTTGTTGATTTTGCAATTGAGCAATGGCGGCTTGCTGAGCCTAAAGCATCTCGAATATCACTTGGAGACTAACTCATTCGTCTCTTCTGTCCTGTGTACCTTGGCCATCAGACCGACCTTCTCTACGTACACTCCCCTCGATATCTGCGCCTAAGTCCACATTCAGAGCAACGTGTGAACTGACGTCGACCAGGTTGACAGGCGGCACTCCTTCGAGATTAGCCTGTGGCACTTGGATTCCTGGAGAAATCACATTTTCGTTTTCCCCGTGGAGTCCGAGGCCATTGTCACCGTGTGTGGATGTGTTTTGTGAGTTTGACATGTTTTAACCTGAAAGAAAAAATTCTTGACAAAGACAAGCGTAATATAGTGTGTTTTACCAGATCAGTATTGAACAATCACTATTATCCTTAGCCCCAAGGTGAGTGCCAAACTATTTACCCTAAAATTCGAGTAACAATTAAACTTGTATTGCGGTTTTATGGATACGTGATCTAACTCAATACCAATTGATAAACAATGAGCTAAATGAATAAATTGAACAATAAAGTGAATAAAATCAGTGCTCGAGCAGTGTTTTCGACCTCGATTCGAGATGGTCTTGAGGTTAGATAACAAGAACAATAACGAACAGTAATGAACAATAATGGATAATAAGTGAAATAGAGAGCAACATATATATTCTTTATCAGTGAATAATAATGATGATACAAATGAATGGGATCCCCTTTATATAATAGGAAAATCCTAAATAAGGTACAATTCTAACAATGAAAGTAAATCCAACGATTGGTGTCAATAATCGATTGATTCATTCTGTCCCGTGATTTCCGCCGTGATCTTCGACCAGTCGCTAATATCTCGCCATTCTGCTATTACGCCTTACTCGAGGTCGACCATGCTCGGTCTCGATCTTCAACGAGCACTTCGATCTTCACACTCCATACTTCATCTTCGAGTTCGAGCCGGGTCCATTACGAGCTTACCCTCAAGACAATTCCTCGTGCCTATAAAATCGGACAAGTCCGATTTTAACCGTATACGCTGTAGTAGTCATAACTTAAATCATGGTTTCTTCTCTTGTAGTTGCCAATAATAAGAATATATGTGCAGGAATGTGCCATTTGTCAGAAGCACTATTATTGTCCAATCTTAAATAAGAAATATAGTGAGGTTCAGTTCTCTCAACAACGTCAAATATGTGAAAATGGAGGATCGTATGACCGATTCTTCCAAGCTTTATCCCGGTGATGCATCAAACTGATTAGTATAGGTCACATTTCGTTCTTCACATCAGTCATCACGCAAACGACATCAACATCCTCAATCTAGCCAAATGCTGAAATCTTATTTCTGACCAATATATACACCAAGAATTAGTCAATATAAAATGACATAATACGCGAAACACCAATCATATGAGTATTATTGTTTGGTGGACTATGAACATATCCGACCTTAGCTCAGTTGGTAGAGCGGAGGACTGTAGTTGGTAAGTCCCGCAGATAATCCTTAGGTCGCTGGTTCGAATCCGGCAGGTCGGATTCCATTTTATTTCATTTTTCCCTTACATGTTAAGCCCTCACTCCCTCTGCCACTTTCTGCCTTTTCCATTTGGGAGCAACGTAGGGATTTTCAATTATATTGTTTTTACTAAAAAACAACCGGAAAAAGAGAGATGAAAACCCGAGTAGAGCCTAGTTCAGGCTTATCCTTCAAAATATTTAAGTTATATACATCGTCAATTTAAAGAAATTATAAGAAAATTTATTGCAAATAGTTTTTGAGTGATCAAATAGTTCAATTTTTTCTACACTAAAGATTAACGAAATTTGATTTTTTTAATCTGAAGTTTATGTTATATACATCATCAGTTTAAGAAAATTATAAGAAAGTTTATTGCAGATATTCTTTGAGTGATTCAATGGTTCAATTTTTTGTTTTTTTGTGTGGACAATTTCAACAAATTCAATTGTCAAAGCTGGAATCAATTTAAAATGACAGACATGCCATAAGTTTGGTGCAGTATCCAATAAGAATTATTGACAAAATAGATAAAGTAGCAACGACGCAAACTATAACAATCCCTTACGTTGAGACAAATTGGGCAATTTACCCAACATAATAAGAGATACGTAGAGCCGGCTAAAATAAAAAAACATGTTCTTATATATTTACCATTAGATTAAATGATATGAATTTTATGTCTTCAAAAGATGCTATTCGAAACCAGTATTTTAATATGTGTTTTCGGGGCGAGTCCTAAGACGAGGTGCACCAAAAATACCTTGGGGAGAAAGTCTCAAGAGGCGTACGCCCAGCAATTTGGGGTGTACGCCCGGACATTCGGGGTGTGCGTCCGGACGTTCGGGGCACACTTTTTTAGGGACACGTAAGCCCCAAAGATTTTTTCAAATAAAAACAAAGTTTGTTGAATAATTCCTTCATATAATATCTAAATTCTCAAAAGTTGTAAAAAGGAACTGAAATGTATTAAATTTAAAAGTTAAAACTTTTTTTATTAATTGAAGCCCCAATTTATAGTCTTTCGTAATTATTTATCTTGTCTGTTAGTCTGCTAATATCTCCCAAAAGCAACGAATATTCATTATTTTCTTTTACAAATACAAAGAGAACTCCATTCTTTTTCATAGCAGCAAGTTCAAAGTTCAAATTGCAGGTTAGTCATCCTTTTTGCTCTTTCATGTAAAAAACTTTATTCTTTTCGACTCAATTTACTTGAGCTTCTAAGTAGCGAATATTGTTGCGTGCGCAAGCGCACACACACACATATATATATATATATCACGTATTTATATTCTTAATGCAATTTTACATGTTTATAAATATTTACTGTAATTATATTATTCTTATAAAATATTAAAATTAAATACCTCTGGAGCTTACCGCTTACGCCTTGTGCCTCGGGGCTTACGCCTCACTGAGGCATATGTAAAACGTCTCGCTTTACACTCACGCCTTTTAAAACAACAACAACCCAGTAAAATCAGTACATCTATTTATATATAACGAAATAACTTTTAAATATATCTCCGATTATAATATCATGGATGAAAAAAACATTGGACTGCAACTTTTCCTCTAAAGATCACACAAAACAAAACTATATAAAGATCACACAAAACAAAACTATATACGGCAGTAATTGATTTGGTGGGAAAGAAAAAGAGAGTATCAACCGATCAAATGAGTTGTAAAGAAAAAATAAATAAATGCATAAACCGAAGAAAGCGCATTTTGGTATACATACGAAATAGAATACGGAAATACAATTAGAAACTTAGCAAAGGAGGAGTAGGTATAAAAGGTAAAGTAGAAGACTTTGGTCTCCATTCTCGAGGAACATCGGAAGATTCCTTCATCTAGAGAGAAGTCAGTCGCGTTACGCGTCATCTTCTCATAAACACGCAATCGAACAGTCTTCGATCCTAAGCTTTTCAGTTTCAATGTAAGTCACTCAGTCCTTGCACTCTCTTTCGTGATCGCCGTATTCTTTTTTCTTTTCTTATGTTTTTTTAAAAGGTAGAATTTTATGCGATCTTGTTGCTGAATTTTGTTCCTAATATACTTCAATTTCACAGTTATATTTCGGAAAAATTGATCTGCTTACCTGGAATCTTAATTCAGCTCGCCGAAACTTGTCCAAATTTGATTATTTTTCTTGCAACTCTGCTGCACTTTGAATTGCTTTTTTTTTTTCTATTAATTTATGGAATATTTTTCATGTAGTTTTCTCTCACGATCAAAAATTTCCTATGACTATAGTCCATTACTCAGATGTTTATTTTGTTTGTTCGAGTCTCGTGGATACTTTTAATTTCTCGATTTTTTTTTTCGTTATTAAACCCTAGCAATAAACCAGAATTAGGTATTTATGATATCCCAGTAAACTATGGGTTTGAATTACATGGTTTCTGCAAGGTCAATCGATGAGAAGAAAACTTATGTATCGTTGTTGAGTTCAATCATTTATGCTTCTTCTTTTGTTTTAATTTTCAGTATAACTCTGAGCCTGTTTAGCTGGAGATAGTTAGAGGCAAGGATTTGAAGAATTTAAGCTAAGAAGTGTCGAAGGAGTGAGTTGTGGAAGATTTAATTGAAAATGAGTGACAACAATTTGTTGGATAAAGTCAGTGCCTTTGGGGAGCGCTTGAAGATTGGGGGAACGGAGGTTGGGCAAAAGATCACTGCTGGAATGAGCTCGATGAGTTTCAAGATGAAGGAGCTTTTCCAAGGCCCAAATCAGGCTGATAAGCTTGTCGAGGAAGCCACAGCTGAAACTCTGGATGAACCTGATTGGGCTATGAATCTTGAGCTTTGTGACATGATTAATCACGATAGAATCAATAGTGTTGAACTGATAAGGGGCGTAAAGAAAAGGATAATACTGAAGAGCCCCAGGATTCAGTACTTAGGGTTGGTGTTACTTGAAACTATTGCAAAGAATTGCGAGAAGGCGTTCTCAGAGATTGCAGCTGAGAGGGTTCTGGATGAGATGGTGAAGCTGATTGATGACCCACAAACTGTTGTTAACAATCGGAATAAGGCCCTGGTATTAATTGAAGCTTGGGGAGAATCATCGAGTGAGCTTCGCTATTTACCTGTGTATGAAGAGACTTACAAGGTATCATTACGATTTTCAGTTTCACATTCATTTCATAAATTTTAAGAAGTCAAATGTTTCAGTTGTCTCTTTATTTTTGTTGACTTGGCAAAATAGATTACTAACCTGGACATTTCTCTAATATACATCACCAACCGTCAAAGTACTGCATTTTAGACGAGCATTGTAGCAAATACATGATTGATTCGTTCAGCAATGGAAGAGTAGATACGTACTTTCTGATATTCATTTCTTCACATTCCTGTGTGATATCTCTGTCTTTTTGTTATTGTTTTAGAGTTTGAGATCCAGAGGAGTACGTTTTCCTGGTCGTGACCATGAAAGCCTAGCTCCAATCTTCACTCCTCCAAGAACAGTGTCAGCTTCAGAACCAGATGTTACGCTGGCACAGCAAATCCAACATGAAATTCCACGGGAGAACTTCTCAGCTGAACAGACAAAGGAGGCATTTGATGTGGCTAGAAACAGTGTAGAGCTTCTGACAACTGTTTTGTCCTCTTCACCTCAGCAGGATGCTCTGCAGGTACTTCTAGTTTATTCCTATCAACATGTCAATCTCAGGATCTGAAGATATTGTCTTAATACATCCTCAGGGTATCAGTGGGGACTATTATGTTGGGGAAACATTTGGGGTCTATTGTTGACTTTTGTGGTTTCGTGAAGTAAAATAGAGGAAAATTTTGTGTTGTGAGGAGAAAATGCATCTTATGTCATATAGGAAGTAGACACCATTTAAGGCTGACTACAAAGGAAAGTAGGACTGCTTTTTGAGATAGAAGGAGAATCATACTATTGACTAAATCAGTCTTATATAATTGGATCACATGAGTTATTTAAGAGTTTTGAAAGAGGTTTATAAAGGTTTTGTGTTACTTCACCCATTACTTTAATGTGTGGATGCTCAGTTTTTTCTTTCATATCATATCACAGCCAAACCTTTGGTAAGTCATTCTTACACTGGTAACTCCATATTAAAGTTCACATGTGAACCAAAAATCAGATTTTCCCACATGAGTTGTCGAAGGGTTCCATTGAAGTTTGATTTAAGATTTTTGTTTGATGCTCATATTCTTTTCTTCCTTGATAACTGAGAAATCCCTGAAGGCAAGTGAAGCACGATTTTGATATTCTGTGGATAGTGGGCCTGCCCCTCTATCATTCTCCAATTAAATACCAAGCTTTGTCTGCAGTATGATTCGAACCGTGATGTGCGCCTAACCCGCAAATTGCTCGAATGCGCTCTTACCACTAGAGCAAGACCTTGGATGCTCATGTTCTTCCACAAAATCAAAATATCTTTTTGGTGTTATTTGTGCCAAAGCTTTTAATATTTTGAAATGTGATCCTAAAATAGTTAGAATAAACATATAATTTGAAGCTCAAACTAGATCATCCTTAGGGGCTTTTGGTGTTCCTAGCCAATGAGCTCAAACTTTGCAAAATTTATGTAAGTCTAGCAAGATTAACTTAAAAATTCATTTAAATGAGCTTAGTTCATGTGTTTCTCAAGCGTAGCATAAACATCTAAAACTGGGGGTTTATTATTTCTTCTTTTGTGCTATGTAAAAATATCTTTCTAGCTTTGTGATTTTTGCATTTGTAAATCATGCCCTCTAGCTCTGTGTAGCCTGTTTTCTATTAAGAAGTATCAAGTCCAAATGAGCTGGTTGGATTTGCAAAACTAATGGTAAAGTTATTGCCCAGTACAAATACTTACATAGTGATGTTGTTTTATGCAAAGAATTCACTTCTTGACCAATTGTCTGAGCACGATTTATGGATGGATTGCTAGTATAAAATTAGTCTTTATAACGGATACACAGGATTTATGGCAGATCCAAACTCATCTGTGATTGACGTACAATTAATTGATTGAGATCAATGTGAATTAATACAGAAGAGAAAGCGAAGAAGAATATGAATGGATGATGGTGATGTATAAAGATTCTGAGTTATGTTTGGAAGGAAAAATTGAACTACTGGACAGTAATGTAGAACAAGACATCAATTTTGCTTGCTCTCATCTTTTTGTTCCAAAAAGTTAAGAGTCACTTATAAAAAAAGTCCCCTTAAAGAAGTGTCATCCATTTAATGAGCGGGAAAAGATTTACAGTATGTTAAAATTGTCAACTTATTGCAGCCATGTTAGCTGGTTTCTTGACATTGCATTTGAAGATTTAAGTTTAGTTTTTATGCAATAGTTTCTGTTTTTACCAGCAAGTTTTGAATTTTGGTGGTCTTACGACTAGCAGCATTGAATAGCTGTTTAGGTTTCTCGTGCATTTTTTTGTAGTTGGTTTTTAGAATGCAGCTGAACACGTTGTGTCCTCCACCCGGAGACCGACTTTTGTTCTTTTCATTTAAAGCTTTTTCTTGCTATACTTGATGCATTTAGTGTTGGAATGCTGTGATGGAATTATTGTTGCATGTGCGTTTTGATGAAGACCACTTCATGTTAGCGACATGCAGGTGTAGAGGTAGTGTTTTGAACAGCGTGCGGCGATAAATAGTGACGAGGGCCCGCTTCACTGCGGCGAGAGGCGCGCAGCGAAGCGCTTGCCTTTTTTATGTGAAGCGACAATTTATACAAAAACATAAAATATTATATACATTTAACTAAAAATTCAATAACAATAATATATTAATAAATATCATTCAAAAATTAAAGACTCAATAGATAGTCATAGACTCTTAGTTGACACTAGATTCATAAACTAAAGTCTAATACTCTAAAACAAGCAACATCTATTCTTCCTCAAGATTTTCAAATTCAACAACTTCATGAATGTTAACATTATATTGGCTATCATCTTCTTCATCCTCAGATTCTTCATCAATTAGGGACCGGCCGCTTGAACTTGCTACTCCCTTTCCCTTGTAACTTGAAGAACTCCCTCTAAGACCATATATATTCTCCTCAAGTCCGGTCGCCATAGAAACAGTACCCCAATCAAGATCATCTCCTTCATACACTTCTTCATCTTCATGATTTTGGGGGGGCTCCCGTTAACCATTCATTTGCCTCATCAATGCTGTCCAACAAGATTGGATCAATGGTATCACGAGCTTCATAACGCCGCCTCAATGTTCAATTGTATTTAATATACACTAGATCATTGAGGCGCGATAACTCAAGCCTATTCCTTTTCTTGGAGTGAATCTGGACATAAGTTGTTTAGATTAATTAATATATACTAATAGTAGTACAATATAGAATATATTAATAATATAATAAATCTATTTCTTACATGCTCAAATACGCTCCAGTTTCTCTCGCATCCAGATGCGCTACAAGTTTTAGCACTTTGATGACAAACTTTTGCTAGTTTGGAGTTTGGTGTCCAAATTGCTTCCACCATTAAACTATAGAAAAAATATTTTAAAATTTAATTAGTATAAATCAAATATATTAAATTAAAGTATATAGGATATCTATACAAAAGTTAGTTACCTGGCGACCTTATGTCTCTGGCTCTAATGGCCGTCTGTAAACCAAATAGGCCCTCTGCTTGTGAGTACCTACCAAACTCCTCCTCTATTTGATCTGTCGTTGTTGAATCAAGGCCCAACTTCTCCAGACATGTATAGTATCCAATCCACACCTCTCGAGTCATAGTATCATCTCTAGTGTTCTTGTAAAATAATCCTCGGATCAGAACATGGTCTGCTGCATGCAAAGGTTTGTGCATTTGATCCGTCCACCAGCTATCAATTATCTCAAAAACTTTCTCATATTTCTTAACCTCTCCCTCAAATGACGCTGCAATAGACTCTTTGGCTCTATCCGTAGCTTCATAAATATAGCCCATTGGTGGTTTTCTCTCCCCATCCACCATACGAAGCACCCTAATCAAAGGGCAACCAACTTTAAGAGCCCGAACGACATCATTCCAGAATGATGAAGAAATAAGAACTTTGACAATTTCTCTCCCCGCAACTTCCTTTGCATATCTATTATCTTTCCATTCATTTGAAAGAACTAGCTTTCTCAAGTTCTTCTTTTGCAAGTAAAAACTATGCAAAGTTAAAAAAGCCGTTGCAAATCTAGTCTTGGCCGGTCTCACCAAATTTCGTTCATTTGTGAATTTCCTCATCCAATTCAACAACAACGGCCTCTGACTAATGTAAGAATATACCTTGACGGCCTTAGAGAAAACTCTAAAGATAACCAAAACAATTTTAGAGTTAATATTTAATAGGAAAACTATAAAGGTAACAATAAAGTTAAAGATTTTAAAGATAGCTATTTAAAGTTACCTGAAGCATATGGGTTCTCCTTGAATATGTCACAAAACATCAAGTTGATACAATGGGCGGCACATGGAGTCCAATAAATGTGTGGATACATAGTTTCCATCTTCCTACCCGCACTAACATTCTCACTAGCATTATCTGTAACAACTTGTACAACATTTTCCTTTCCAATTTTATCAATAGTCTTTTTAAACAAGCCGTACATTTTGTTACCATCCGTTGAAGAGTTTCTAGCATCTTGAGATTCAAGAAAAACACTCCCTCTTGGAGAGTTTACCAACACATTTATGACCATTTTTCCATTTCGTGCTGTCCATTTATCCATCATAATGGAACATCCAAACTTGTTCCATTCCACCTTATGCTCCTCAATAATTTGGTCTACCTTCTTCACCTCTTTTTTAAGATGAGTTACTCCAACTTCATGATAGCTAGGAGGCTTCATTCCTGGGCCATGTTGTTCTACGACCTCAATGAATTTATCAAAAGTAGAGTAGTTAACACAGTTGAAAGGAAGCCCTCATCGTAAATCCATGCTGCAAAGGCACTTACGGCGCGATCCCTCAAATTCTTTTTGGCTTCTAAACCTGAACCTTCTTCACCTTTTCCCTTTTCTTGTTGTTTTGCCGGGAAATAAAGATTGAGGGGACCTTTTGTCGCCGCACGCGACGTGGCTGACCCACTAGAACCAGAAGATGTCTTTTGAGTTTTTTTTGGGGGGGTGGGGTCTCATTTCACCATATTCATCCATTTCATCATCTTCATCAGTTATATTTACCAATGCTTCAAAATTCATTTGAGTTCTTGTCATATTTTTCTTTTCAACAAATGCTTTTATTTCCTCCCTAACCTCGGGCGGACATTTTGGACATTGTATTGCATTTTTAAATCCACCTATCAAATGTTGCTTGTGATGAGTTATCCCACCATTATATGTTTTTTCACAAAACACACATTTGATTGCGGATCTTGATGAGCCTGGTATAGCATAATTCCAAGCTATATCATTTCGTTTATTACTATCGGATGACGCCATTTCAATTTTCAGCGCTGTTTTATAGAAAAAAAAATTATCACGTCAATATGCAATTAATTCTACTCTACTATACTATAATTCTATAATTGGAAAAATAGAGCAAACAAAACAGAGCAGGCTACTGCCTCTGTCTGGAAAAAACAGCAAACAAAGAAGACAAAAAAAAAAAACAGAGCACAAAAACAATGTTACTGCCTCCTCCGGAAACAGCAAAAAACGGAGCACATAAAGAACAAGAAATTGAAGAAATTGCCTCTGAAAAAATAACAAATAAAGAAGAATACAAAGTTACAAACAGAGCAAAAAAAATTAAGAGAAGAAGAAAGAACAGAGCACAAAAATCAGACCCTATTTGGCTCTGTTATTTCCGAAAAATACAGAGGAATGAAAATAGAAAGGAGGAGGAGGAGGAGGAGGACCTTATTTGACTCTGGCCTCTGTTATTTCCGACGAAAAACAGAGGAAAGAAAATGGAAAGAAGAAGAGAAGAAGGAGAAAGAAAGAAGAAGAAACATACCTGGTCGACGATGAAGATGTTCGCAGGTGAAAAAGCCCTAATCGCAATCGCTGAAGCCCCTGGTGTTTGTTCGCAAGTGAAAAGCCCTAAATTCACGACTTAAAGTCTTCTCCCTTTCACTTTTTTTTTTTAAAAAAAAAATAGCGTCGCTATTGTCGCTTCTCGCGACACAGTCGCTTCGCGCAACAGAGAGAGAAGCGATCGCTATTTTCAATCGCTGCGCGACAGACCCTTTGAAGCTCCATACCCACACCTCGCGTCGCTACACGCTTTTAGCGCTATAGCGAGCGCTATTTACAACCCTGTTTTACACTTTTATGAGGGGAGGGGTTGCCTATATTACTGTTTATTTGTTATCCGATTACATGGGGCTCATACGTTATTTTGGTGTTTAAGGGTCAGAATAAGAAAAATGACCTTTTCTTGTTATAAGTAGGAAAAAAATGACCTTGTTGAGAAGAGTAAAATAGGCCGCGTACGACCTTAGGTGTAAAACAATTGGTGAACACAAGGTCTTTTCTTATAATAGATGTTTATCAATTGCATGAATTGGACTAATGCCAGTTTTGTTTGACAGTCTGAAGTTCATAGCTAGCCTTCCATCACTTTGTGCCGAAATTTCTGTTAGAGTGGACTGTTGTTGATGAGCTTTTCTTAAAGTGCTCATCACGTTGTGCCAAAATTTATGTTTGACAGTCTGAAGTTCATATCTAGCCTTCCATCACTTTGTGCCGAAATTCTGTTAAGAGTGGACTGTCGTTGATGAGCTTTTCTTAAAGTGCTCTAGCCCTTTTTTTTAATTTTTTTTAATTTAAAAAAAAAAGTTTTTTAAAGTGCTATAAACTTGTGTGGACATTTTGAACAGCTGAATCTTTAATTAGTGATATGAGTAAACATTTAAGATTTATAGATTAATCATAGGAGCTACCCTGCAAAACAGCGAAGACACTAGTCAAGTTTCTTTAAGATGTATTCTCAAAGTAGGCTAGACCGTGAAGAGGAATCATAGGAGCTACCCTGCAAAACGCTGCCTTGAGCTTGAGCTGCATTGTGATTGTGAAGATGTAGTAGGCTAGATCTTTGTCAAATAACTCAATAACGGAAGTTCCTTTTTAAAACCCCTCAACATTATTCCATATGGTCAGCGTTAGCATGTATATCTTTTCAGTGTCCCGATTTTGAAATATTTTCTGGTATATGTTTCGTTGAAGGGGTTTCTCAGAAAAGGCCACTCTTTTTCTCCCCACTATTAGATGGAAAATGATTTTTGAACAGTATTGATTTTTCTCCCCACACTGTTGCTGCATGATAGAGCAACCTCCTTACATAAATTCGCGATTGTGGATTTAGCTTTTTGAATATCGGGGTCATACTCTAATTTGTTGCCTACCTCCAAATTGTTTTCTGCAGGATGACTTGACAACTACGCTAGTACAACAGTGTCGCCAGTCCCTCAATACTGTTCAGAGAATCATCGAGACTGCTGGAGATAATGAGGCCCTCCTTTTTGAAGCCCTGAATATAAATGATGAAGTCCAAAAGGCCCTCTTGAAGTACGACGAATTGAAGAAACCTATGGTTGTTTCATCAGAGCCAGAACCTGCCATGATTCCAGTTGCTGTGGAGCCCGATGAGTCCCCCCGTGCTGGAAAAGAAGATGCTTTGATCAGAAAACCAGCAGGCTCCCGGTCTGCAGTCCACGGAGGGAATGATGATATGATGGATGATCTTGATGAGATGATTTTTGGTAAAAAAGCGGGTGGCACATCTGAAGCAGGACATGACACAAAGAAGCAGCAATCACCAAAAGATGATCTCATCTCATTTTGAATTCCTTCCCGTGCATTTGACTTAATACTGGAATCCACAGGCTTTGGTGATGTTAATATCAGGCTTGTTCAATTTCTACCAACTCCTGTGCTCACGATTGAACCTTCATAAATGGATGTAGAAACTTCGTCGATTTGGTCTCCACATATACCTGAATTGCTTATAGTTTTAATGTTTGAACTTTTGGGATTTAACTGCTTGAAAAAGATATACCCTGCTTGTATTTCATGGATATTGGATGATATTTGTTCTTGATCTCGTATTAGTGCTTTGAGACATGTCAGTAGTGACTCCATTTCAGTTGTTTGAAGTGATGCGTACATGTCCATGAACTTCCGTTGAGAATTAAGATATTTTGGAGAATGTGGAAAAGGTCCCAATATACCCCTGTATTATGAGAAAAGATTTAAATATATCTCTTGTTATACTTTGGGCCAAATATAACTTTGCCGTACAAATATATGGACACTCTTTCGTGATTTGGGGCAACATATTAGATAGTATCAACACCTATTAAGGACATAGAATTAACATGCGCATATCCTTTCTTGGCGGGTGGAGTATGGTTAAGAAATCAATATGAAACCTCATTATGGCTTACCCAACTTTCTTTGGCTCCTATACTAACAATATGGACAATGGATATACAACGACGACGACGACCCAGTATAGACAAGTGGGGCATGGGGAGGATAGTGCGTACGCAGGCCTTACCTCTATCCTGATGGAGTAGAGAGGTTGCTTCCGAAAAACCTTCGGCCCAAGAAGACGAAACGACGAAAAGAGATAATATATCAGTACCATCAATAAAAAATCATGGAAATAATAATCACAAGAACCAGTGAATAAATGAAAAACAGAAATAATAACCAGTAAATAACGGAAGAGTAGTGAAAACACAACACTAACCACTAGCAGTCTAAGACTAAATCCTATCAGCCTAGCCTCACACTGGTAGACTAAATGAACTCAACTACCTCCTAACCTACAACCTTAATGCTCGACCTCCACAGCTTCCTATCGAGTGTCATGTCCTCGGAGATCTGAAGCCTCGCCATATCCTGCCTGATCACCTCTCCCCAATACTTCTTAGGCCACCCTCTACCTCTCCTCGTACCCACCAATGCCAACCGCTCGCACCTCCTTACCGGAGCATCCAAGCTCCTCCTCTGAATGTGCCCGAACCATCTGAGCCTCGCTTCCCGCATCTTATCATCAAGGGGAGTCACGCCCACCTTCTCCCGAATATCTTCATTCCTAATCTTATCCATCCTAGTGTGCCCGCACATCCACCTCAACATCCTTATTTCTGCTATTCTCATCTTCTGGGTATGTGAGTTCTTAATTGGCCAACACTCAGCTCCATACATCATGGCCGACCTAACCACCGCTCTATAAAACTTACCTTTGAGTAGCGGAGGCACTTTCTTGTCACACAGGACTCCAGATGATAACCTTCATTTCATCCACTCCACCCCAATACGGTGTGTGACATCCTCGTCGATCTCCCCATCCCCTTGGATAATCGACCCAAGGTACTTGAAACTACCTATCTTGGGAATGACCTGCGATCCAAGCCTGACGTCCATGCCTGCTTCCCTCGGCTCGGACTTACACTCAAGATACTCCCTCTTCGTCCTGCTCAACTTGAAACCCTTAGACTCAAGGGCCTGTCTCTAAACCTCCAGCCTCTCGTTAACGCTACTCTGCATTTCGTCAATCAGAACAATATCATCAGCAAATAACATACACCATGGCACTTCTCCTTAAACATGGTATGTCAGTATGTCCATCACTAGAGCAAACAAGAAAGGGCTGAGCGCAGATCCTTGGTGTAACCCCATAACAATCGGAAAATGCTCGGAGTCGCCTCCCACTGTCCTAAACCGAGTTTTAGCTCCATCATACATGTCATTAATCACCCTAATGTAAGCAACCGACATACCTTTAGCCTCTAGGCATCTCCAAAGAAACTCCCTAGGAACCTTGTCATATGCTTTCTCCAGATCAATAAACACCATGTGCAAATCCTTCTTCATATCCATGTACTGTTCCACCAACCTCCTAATAAGGTGGATAGCTTCCGTAGTAGAACGACCCGGCATGAACCCGAACTGGTTATCTGATACAGACACTGTCCTCCTCACCCTCGCTTCTACTACGCTTTCCAAAACTTTCATGGTATAACTCAGTAATTTGATACCCCTACAGTTGTTGCAACTCTGGATGTCACTTTTGTTCTTGTACAACGGAACCACCGTACTCCACCTCCACTCGTCTGGTATCCTCTTCGTCCTGAAAATAACATTAAACAACCCAGTCAACCACTCCAAGCCTTCTCTACCCACAGACCTCCAAAATTCGACCGGAATCTCATCAGGACCAGTAGGTGTGCCCCTGCTCATCTTACACATATCCCCCACGACCTCCCCAATCTTGATGCGCTTATAGTACCCAAAATCGCGGAGGCTCTCGGAATTCCCCAACTCGCCTAACACAATATCTTGATCCCCTTCTTCATTCAAAAGTTTATGAAAGTAAGTCTGCCATCTCCGCTTAATCTGGGCCTCTCCCATCAATACACTACTGCCCTCGTCTTTGATGCACCTCACTTGGTCTAGATCCTGGTCCTTCCTCTCTCTCGCTTTGTCCAGCCAGAATAATTTCTTCTCCCCGCCTTTGACCCTTAGTTCCTCGTACAGACGAATAAAAGCCGCAGTCTTAGCCTCCGTGACCGCCAGTTTCGCCTCCTTCCTAGCTACCTTATACCTTTCCTTGTTCACACTCCTCTCTACCTCGCATGTGCTCCCAACTAGATTCAGGTACGCCACCTTATTCGCTTCCACTTTACCTTGGACCACTTCATTCCACCACCAGTCGCCTTTGTGCCCGCCAACGTAACCCTTCTAGACTCCCAACACCTCTCTCGCTGCCTCCCGTATGTAATCTGCCATCGTCGACCACATAATGCTAGCGTCCCCACTACTTATATAGGCTCCCACAGTCGATAACCTCCCTTCCAACTCCTGAGCTTTATCCTTAGTCAAGGCTCCAATGCAGTCTTCCTCTTCATCATAATACTAATGACCATCACCAAGAGCCTATGTTGGGCCGCAAGGGTCTCATCCGGGATAACCTTGCAATCCTGACACAACCCTCTGTCGCACCTCCTAAGGAGAAGATAGTCAATCTAAGTCTTCGCCACCGTACTCTGAAAATTAACCAAATGCTCCTCCCTCTTTGGAAAACTAGAGTTATCAATCACCAGCTCAAATGCCTTTGCGAAATCCAGCAACGAAGTACGTCCTGCGTTCCTATCCCCAAAACCGAAGCCACCATGCACCTCGCCATAGCCGCCTGCAGTCGACTCAATATGACCATTGAAATCCCTTCCTATAAATAACCTCTCAGCAGGCGGAATACTACGTAAAATCTCATCCAACCCCTCCCAGAAGCGCCTCTTGACCTCCTCATCTGATCCCGCTTGCAGCACATACGCACTCATGACATTTAGGGTGCTCTCTCTAACTACCAACTTAATAGACATTAACCTATCATTCACCCTCCTAGCCTCTACCACAGGCTCTCTAAGTTCCCTATCCACCAGAATACCTACACACCTTTCAGGACTCTAGAGTACCACAACTTGTACTCGTCTGCGTTCCTCACCCTCGATCCTACCCACCGAGTCTCTTCGACACACGCTATATTGACCTTCCTCTTCTGCAGGATCTTCGCCAGCTCTATAGACTTACCTATCAATGTACCTATGTTCCAAGACCCAATTCTAAACCTATAGGCATCCTTGTTCCCCTTACCTCCCTTGCCTCCCGTCCCACCCCTTGACCCCTGACCCACACCCGCCCCGCCCCCTAGTCTCCCCAAGGACATGACCTTACTCTACCATCCCAGGCTACAACCATTATACCTATAACAAACTAAGGATAATCACACACGCGCACTAGGCAAACGGACCAGACTAGGAGAAAACAAGTTGCATCTAATAGAATGCTTAACACTAATGCGAACTAAAAATGTGCCAGTTTAACTAACACAAGGGAAATAAGAATAGGAAAGCGAGAGGTACCAACTCCCGAGAATAGAAATTGGAAGTTGTCTTGGTGTACACGACGTTGTTGCGGCACCTGGCTCATTCACGTCCAACTTTTCACATTTTTTCACGCCCGTTACCCGTTGAATCTGACTCTCTAATCCTAATCAATGCAATAAACAATCAGGCTTGTTCTATTGAGAAAGAGTTTTTTGGCCTTCACAGGTTTTTCATTTAGAGCTTTTGCTATGTATTTTTCTATTTTGTGCTCCTATACTTTTAACTAAGGGTCCAACTAGCTTAGTTTTATCAACCATTCTTGTATCGGATCTTCCCTTTTTGTGGTTTTAATATACAGGTTGAGGTCATGCCTAACCTCTCACCATAATGGTGATATTAAGAGGGAAAAAATTAATCAATCGATTACTATCCCTAGTTGGTCTAACACAAATTTGCTTAGTAGTTAGTTATATTGAATTCAATATCTTAAGTCACTCAGGTTTGCAAAACATGCGGTTAAATAGTCTTTTCACACAATTCAATCTTCATATGACGATCATGTTTACCCATAAAATTGGATAACAATTAAACTTATAATGTGGTTTTAAGGACATGTGATTTCATCTAATATCAATTGATAAATATGAATATTAATAATAAAAGTTAACAATGAAGTAAAACAAACTAGTGTTGAAACGTAATTCAGCCGTCGAGCTAGAATGCCCTCGAACTGATTGATACCAGAACAGTTAAATATAAAGCAAACATATGAACAAGAAAGTATAAGCGAGAGAGAATGTTATATTGCTTTGATATACGAGAATAATTTGTCTTACAAATGATTAGAACTCCCTTTTATATAGTGGATGAATTCTACTTATGGTACAATACTAATTTCACAAGGAAATCCCATGATTAGCTAATTAACCGTTCTTGATTTGATCTGTTTCGAGATTTTCGCCATGATCTTCGACCAGTCACGGATATCCGCCTTTTTGTTATTACGCTATCCTCGATCTTGCTCGATGTCTACCTTGTTTGGTCTCGATTCTTACTGGTCTCAATCTCAGCAGGTACCTCGAATCTCGAACTCGGTACCTTATCATCATGCCTCGATCTGATCTATTACAGAACCGATCTTCGATTCATCCCCCTGGTCTCAGTTAATCAGTAAAATTGGGTAGTCCCGATTTTAACCGTATACAGATAGTCCCCTCGTTTTATGGAATGTAATGACAATAAACGAATTGAATCTTCGACCTTTACCCCGGTTTGTCATGATGTCCCATGACGTCATCACCGTGACGTAAGCGACGGAAGTGACCGAAACATCCCTTCGACAGTTCCCCATGCATTTAATATGTGTCAGTTGGTAGTCGGCCACTAGTGGTTTCGGACCGTCGCCATGAAACCCATAAATAGGCCTCTTTTCCACTCTTTCAAACTTTACCTTTAACCTCTTTTGTTTTTGCGTTCATAGTTCTTTGAAATTTTTCAAGTTTTTCATCTGCAAATCTACAAGCTCCATCGTTACCCTTTCTTTAAAATACCAAATCTTATCATCTTCATCCATCTTTAAACTCAAAACCAAATGGCAAAAACGTCAAAGATTGTGCCTTAGAAGGAAACTGTTTCATCCTCTCAACTGGCCGGTGGGAAAGCGCTAGTGAAGCCATGCCTTGAGGAATGTATTCCTGGGGGAGTGTTATCAGCTCCGATTTCAAGATCGAAAAAACTTCGTCGGTCCCCGGTCGTTGCGAGCCGGTATCGAGATACATATGCTCGATACCTGAGAGCTTCCTTGAAAAAATGAAGAAGGACTGCAACTGGCAGAATAAGAAGGTCGTGATACCTACCCCCGAGGAAGATATTACTACCCACGTAATTGGGTACCTGAGTGTTTACACTTACCCTTTCATGTTTGTCCCCTCGACCCAATCATCGTGGACTTCTGTAGAAAGTACCAAGTAACTCTCGTTCAAATCCACCCTTCTTTTTGGAGGATCTTAATACTGCTCAGATTCTTCGTGAGTAAAGTCGAAGGGCTCCCTTTTACACTCGACCACCTCATCAGGTTATACATCCCCCGTCTTTACCGAGGCGGGTTAATAAAGCTCCAATGTCGATCCACCAAGGTTTTCATCCCAGTATAGATGAAGACAAGGATCGAGGATGGATGGGCTGGTTCGTCAGGGTGAAGATCTCGGACCTGAATCTGGCTGAGAAGATGCCATTCCCCGAGAGGTGGAATATGAAACGTAAGTATGATCCCAATATTAGTTTATATTTGTTAATTTTGCTTCTCCGCTTTCTCTTATCGATGCTCTTTTTTGATGTAGCCGTCGTCTGGATGTCCGGTGCCATCCCTGACCTTAAGAGTTGTTCGAGACCAACCTCGATGTATGTTGAATGCGCATGGCGCGATTTATCAAAGGGTCGATGGGCAGCAAAAATCATGGTAAGCCCCTTTTATGTACTTGATAGTTTTGTTGAAACGTTCTTTCCATGTTTATTCAATTTGTTTTCCTGCAGGCTTAGACAAAGATGCGGTCATGAGGCCCCCATCTAGTGAGGAGGATACTTCCACCCCGATCCCGAAGCCAATAATGGAGACAAGAGGACCTCGACCTCTGAGGATCCAGAACCCAAGAAAAGAGGGGCTCGTAAGCCCAGGAAGAAAATTATCCTTCTGATCAAAGAGTCAATTCGGTGCCTGAGGGAGGAAGATGAAGAAGAGGAAGAAAACAAAAACGATTTTGGGTTTGGCCCGAGTGAAGATGAACACCGAGGCACCAAAGACCACTAAGTCGGTAAGGGTTGAAAAGATTCCGCCTCGAGCTGAGGGGGTCTCGAAAAAAGACTCAGGCAAAGTCCCCGAGTTGTCGAAGACTGAAGATGCCTCCCACCGAAATGAGCAAACAATGGGTACGACTGAAAGGGCAGGTCCTGAGGCCCTTCGAGATGAACAGAACGCCCCAAGTGACCCTCTTGGGGAAATAGAAATAGGATGCTCCCTATTGCTTCCTTCGTTCTCTGAGGGGATGATTAAGGATTCTCGGGCCTTGAAGACCCCTTCCATATAAGAAGCCCATGGAGGGGAGGACCCTTCCGTGGTTACTTTACTGGGGTCGAAGACGTTACCGGCTTGAGTGACTTGGAGATTTCTAGGAAGGATTCGGGCGAAGCATCGAGTCTTTTCAATGAGGCACAACAAGATCTGAATCGGGTAAGCCTTAACCCATCTCGTCTATATCAAACTTGTGTTTATTTCTTCTTTTCATGTTTAATTTCCTTTATTCTTTTTGTGTAGGCCTCGGTACTCCATCAAGAGGCTATTTCAAAATCCCAAGCAGAACTGAGCCGGTGCGAGGCCGATCTTCAAGGGATTACAGAGGAGAGAAATGCCCTTAAACTTCTTAGTGGGCAAAAAGAAGAGATCAAAGACCTCCGAGCTGAGGTAGCCGTAGCTCATAAAGAACAAACCGACCTGATTGAGTAGGTAATGAAAATCTTAGAAACTCATGGCATCGATTCGAGAACGATGGCTAACACTTCAATCTCACAGGTTTAGTAGAAGCTCGAGACAGTCGAGCAGTTTCGTGAAGAGGTCGATACGATGAAGACGGAAACTTTGGGATGGAAGCAAAATATGAACCGCCTTGCCTCAAAAAAGGAGGTTGTTCGAGCCCAACTGCCATCAGCTGAAAGTCAGCTTCAGGGCATGAAAGAGAAAATCTTGGCATAGGCCAATAAAATTGAGGAGCTCGAAGCTCGGTTGGCCACCGAACTCGCAAAGGCTAAATCTGAGGCTGAAAAGGCCAAGGCTAATGTGGAGGCGATCGTGACCGTCTACCGGTCTAATGCTGAAGCTGCTCAGGCCCAAGCAAAGAAAACTCCTGAGGCTTCCCAAAATTGAGCATATTGGATTGTCGAGCTCGCAAGCCAATCTCGGAGGGAAACACTCGAGGATATCCATGCTTGAGGCTTCAATCTCACTAAAGAGATAAAAAAATGCCAAAGGGCTTGAAGTCGATGCTAAGACACTGGCCTCCTCCGATGATGATGATGATGCCGGGAGTGAGAGTGGATCCGAGAGCGGGGGGACCCCGATGGAGAAGAAGCTGCCCCCGAAGATAGTTAGGAACTTTAGGATTTTTTCCTTTTGAATTTTATATAGAACTTCGACCGGTCCATGTCGCCCTTGTAAATGATTTTGATATATAAGAAATTTTTCTTTCTTTCTATGTTATCTCGTGAGACTTTGCCTTGTTTCTTCCTTACAAAATTTCATTTTATTTATGTTTTTTGAAATATTATTCGTTGGTTTGGAGTTTGGGTGTTTTGACTGAAACCGAAATGGTGTCGAGTGAGTGCTTGCTCGAACTCGAACTAGGATAACCCTTAGGTTTTATTTGAGTGAGGATGACTTCTGGAAATCAAAAATAAAAGTGGCCCTTAGGCTTTTGTATTAGGACGATGTGACCTTTGAAAAAAGAATGGCTTTTTGGCTCTTTCAGCTTAAAAAAGTTAATCACAAAAAAAATTGTCATGCCTTAGCATGAGATAAATCTGTACGCA
Source organism: Nicotiana knightiana (assembly GCA_005239525.1). Classification (NCBI taxonomy): domain Eukaryota; kingdom Viridiplantae; phylum Streptophyta; class Magnoliopsida; order Solanales; family Solanaceae; genus Nicotiana; species Nicotiana knightiana. Next base: position 118,033 of record ML432625.1, read on the forward strand.
TTAGGGTTTTCCAGGGTCGATATTATCGAAACCCTTTGTTTTGTAATGTCTTAGCATAAAATAAAGAAATCTCGAGAGTTCGAACGGTTCGGTACGCACTAGGGTTTTTGAGGGTTGATGTTATCGAAACCCTTCGTAATTTTTACCAAGGGTAGCCTTTTTAACCGATTTATAAAAATATTCGAAGGCCTATATTATTACGGAATTCGGACGTCTTCGAACCGTCTTGATTCGGCCGTAGCCTTATAATTGGGGATTTGCCTCTTAGGCTTATTTTCCTATTTCATTTCGAGCTTGCTTTAAGTATGAGTCCCCGAGTGGGATAGTCCCCGAGTGGGGTGGCCGTAGCCTACAAAAATCGAGGATTTCCTTTTTAAGGTATTATGATCTCGAGGTTTTAATAATTCGATCATGTCCATTTTTCGGACGGCAGTCCTCAAGTGTGGGGTTAGTCTTTCGAACTTCAATTGTGATCGATCCTTATGTATGTTTTCACAATAGATCAAGAGTATGAAAGAATAAACTTTTCCAAGGCACAAAATATTTGGCAAGAAAAAAATACTTCTCTTCATAGATGATTATAAATGCGTACATGTTTGATGTTAGGGCGCGAGTAACCTACATAAGCACGACTCATTCGACTATTTGGCCCTTACAATATTTACCTATCAAGACCCTGTTAATACGAAGTACATTCCTTGTAACAAAGTTCACATTCGAGGGTGATGCCCCCCAGTATTCAAGGTTGATTGTAAAGAAGCCTTAGATACTGTTGAATTCCTCTAAAGTTAACACGAACAATGGTTGCCTTGTTAAAAATCTCGCCGAAAAAATCCATTTGGGACAAAAACCGGTCCAAGGAAAAAAGAGTGCAACGCGTACTTGCAGACCTAAGGACTTCGTGTTGAAGGATCCATCGACGTCCTCGATTGAACACTTGCGATCGGTTAATTTAAAAGATAAATGAAAATGGAGAAGGTCGTACCTTAGCAAAATTATCGTTTGAGGAGTGATATGTTCCAATTGTTTGGTAGTCGTCGTTCATCGTGCCAAGCTTGTAGGATCCTTTTATGATGATATCGAGGACTTGATATTGTCCCTCCCAGTTTAGGCTGAGTTTTCCTTCATTCGGGTTTCGAGTGTTGAGGGTGACTTTTCTCGGAACTAAGTCCCAGATTTTAAAGTGTCGAAGATTGGCCCTTCGATTGTAATACCTTTTGATCCGCTGTTTCTGTGTGGCCATTCGAGCAAGGGCGGCTTCCGGTCTTTCATCTAGAAATTCGAGGCTTGTATTCATAGCCTCGTGATTTGACTCCTCTGTTGCATACCGAAACTTGAGGCTAGGTTCCCCAACTTTGACCGGGATTAGAGTTTCGGCACCATAGCCTAAAGAGAACAGTGTTGCTCACGTACTGGATTTCGACGTCGTGCGGTACGCCCAAAGAACCTCGGGCAATATCTCTCTCCATTTTCCTTTAGCGTCGATCAATCTTTTCTTCAGATTTTGAATGATGGTCTTGTTCGTCAATTCGGCTTGTCCATTTCCACTGGGATGATATGGCGTCGATAGAATCCTTTTAATGTTATGGTCCTCGAGAAATTTGGTCACTTTGTTGCCGATGAATTGCTTCCCATTGTCGCATACAATCTCGGCAGGCATCACAAATCGACATATAATGTGGTCCCAAATGAAGTCTATGACTTTCTTTTCTCTAACTTTTTCTAAAGCATGTGCTTCAACCCATTTAGAAAAATAGTCAGTCATAAATAAATGAATTGAGCTTTACCTAGGTCCGATGGAAGAGGGTCGACGATGTCCATTCCCCATTTCATGAACCATTATGGGGATATGAATGAGTGGAGCTGCTCCCCGGGCTGGTGAATCATCGGCGCATGTCTTTGACATTTATCGCACCTTCGAACGAACTATTTGGTGTCCTTTTCCATATCGGCCCAATAGTACCCTGCCCTGATAACTTTTTGAACCAATGACTCGGCACTGGAATGGTTTCCACAAGTGTCTTCGTGAATTTCCCGTAGGACATAGTCGGTGTCTCCTGGTCCCAAACATATTGCCAATGGTCCATCGAACATTCTCATATATAGTGTTCCATCCTAGGCCAATGTGAACCGTGATTCTTTTGTGTGTAGAGTCCTTGACTCCTTCAGGTCTAATGGAACCTTCCTGTTCTTTAAGTATTCGATGTACTTGTTTCTCCAATCCCAGGTCAGGCTCGTAGATTTTATTTTGGCGTGGCCTTCTTCGATTACTGATCTTGAAAGCTGTACGACAGTCCCCGAGCTAAGTTCGTCATCTTCGACCTATGACCCCAAGTTTACAAGGGCATCGGCCTCATTATTTTGTTCTCGAGGTATATGTTGCAGGGTCCATTCTTTAAATCGATGTAGAGCCACTTGTAGTTTGTCCAAGTACCTATACATTCGGTCTTCTCGAACCTCGAAAGTTTTGTTAACTTGGTTTACCACAAGTAGGGAGTCAAATTTGGCCTCGATGACCTCTGCTCCCAAACTCTTAGCTAGCTCGAGACCTGCAATCATAGCCTCATACTCGGCCTCATTGTTAGTTAATTTTGAAGTTTTGATAGATTGTTTAATTGTGTTGCTTGTGGGAGGCTTCAAAACGATGCCCAGGCGAACCCCCTCATGTTCTAAGTGATGTCAATAAACCTCCGAAGATGTACCCGAATTTAGTAATAATTCCTTTTCGACCTGGGGTACGAGGGCTGGCGTGAAGTCGGCCACAAAGTCTGCCAAAATTTGAGACTTAATGGTCGTTCGGGGTTGATATTCGATATCATACCCACTGATCTTGACGACCCATTTGGTAAATCGACCTGAGAGTTCGGGCGTATGCAAAATATTGCGAAGGGGATAAGTAGTGACTACACAAATTGGGTGATATTGAAAATATGGTTTTAGTTTCCTAGAGGCACTTATTAAAGCAAGCGCTAATTTTTCTAAGTGTAGGTATCGGGTATCAGCCTCACCTAAGGTTCGACTAGCATAGTAGACAGGAAATTGCGTACCTTGATCTTCTCAAACTAGGACCCACTTATCGCGGTTTTTGAGACTGCTAAGTATAAGTAGAGTTGCTCGTCCGCTTTCGGAGTGTGAAGTAGTGACGGGCTTGATAGGTACCGTTTTAATTCTTCCAAGGCTTGTTGGCATTCCGGGGTCCATGCAAAATTTCTCCTCTTCTTAAGCAGTGAGAAGAACCGGTGACTTCTATCTGAGGACCTCGAAATGAATCGGCCTAGTGCGGCTATGCGCCCTGTTAACCTTTGTACGGCCTAAGCATTATCCATAACTGTGATATCTTCGATGTCCTTGATTTTATCGGGGTTGATCTCGATGCCCCGGTTTGATACCATGAAGCCGAGGAACTTAAACGAGCCGACCCTAAATGCGCATTTCTTTGGGTTGAGCTTCATTTTGCACTTTCTTAGTATGTCGAAGGTCTCCTGCAAATAGTTCAAATGGTTCAAATGGTCCTCTACGCGCAGGGACTTAAATAGCATGTCATCAATATAGACTTCCATTGATTTTCCTATTTTCTCTTCGAACATTCAATTTACTAGGCGTTGGTAAGTTGCACCAACATTTTTAGTCAGAACGACACTACATTATAACAATAGGTGTCGTACTTAGTGATAAATGAAGTCTTTTCCTGGTCATCTAGGTTCATCTATATTTGATTGTACCTGGAGTAGGCGTCAAGAAAACTGGGAATCTCATGTCCGGCCATGGCGTCGATCATACGATCGATATTTGGCAAAGGAAAAGAATCCTTAGGGCATGCTTTGTTTAGGTCCTTATAATCTACAAACATCCTAAGTTTATTTCCCTTTTTAGGTACTACGACTACGTTTTCTAACCACTCAGGATATTTTACTTCCCGAATGAACCCTATTTTGAGAAGTTTGGTTACCGCGTCCTTGATGAATGCGTGTTTAAACTCGGACTGGGGCCTTCTCTTTTTCTTTACTGGACGGAACTTCAGGTCCAAGCTCAATCGATCAGCGGGGATACCATTATGCATATTAAATACCTTTTGTATAGGCATCCGATAATCATAAGGAACTTTAAGCATTTCATAAGTAGAATTCCACCTAGTACAAACATCTTTAGGAACTTTTCTATATGGGAAGGTTAGCATTAGCACATTGTTGAGCAAATTCACGAATTCTACTCGCTTTATTAGCACAAAAAATATAGCCGCAAGCATGTTGTACTTTACTACAAGCATCAGAAAATAAATTAATACCATCTTTTACAACCAAGTTAAAGATATGGCATGCACATGTAACATGAAAAAATGCTGGATTAATTGGACAAAGTCTAGTTCTTAATCTAGTTGTTGCAGTTGTGTTAGCATAAGCATTATCTAAGGTGATAGTTAAAACTTTATCAATGAGTCCAAAAATCAAGTATTTGTAGAACAATAGTTGCAATATATGCTCCAGTGTGTTTTGAATCAACAAATTTATAATCAATAATACATTTTTGCATGTTCCAGTGATGATCAACCCAATGGCATGTAACAGTTAAATAATCACAACTATAGGACTACGACCTATATCAGATGTGATAGACACTTTACAATCTAAGTGAAAAAATACACAACGAATATACTGAAGATATTCAGTTTGAAATTTAAAAACATAATTTCTAACCGGTCTTAGGAAAACTTTGAAAAGCATGATTATAAGTTTCTTGTATATAATGCACAAAAGCAGGGTGAGAAAAAAAAAGCAAAAAAGGTAAGCCACAAATATCCACCAATTTTGCTAAGTTCTCACGATCTCTATCTTTGTTATATGGGCGTAAAATAGTACCAGAAGCAGGGTCAAGCTGTTGTTGTAAAAAATTAGAGCTGTCACCAGATCCACTATGAGTGGCAGTAGCGGTGCTAGGATCCGGTATTTGTCCGGCTTCTATTTTAGCTTGTATCCATAAAGCTTTGTGGTCCCTACATACGTGCCTAGTTAAACCCCCCGTCCCACCATTTTTGGTGTGTGCAAATCGTTGCTTACATATTTCACATGTAGAACATTGATTGACTTTATCATGTTTAAAAGATTTCCATACAAGTGATGTTTTGGGACGTTCAACCTTAGTCTTACCTCTTACAGGAGGTACAAGGGGTAAAGCTCCAGACCGAGATTGAATCTGAGTTGGAGCTTGTGTTGCGGGACTAGTGGGTGTTTCGTCTAATTCTCTTCCTCATTTTCTTCATCCTCAATAAAAATACAATTATCAAATTGTCTTTTTAAAGTTTCATGATCTAGTTGTTCTCCGAAATTAATATTTTAACACGGGAGGGGTTGTGAAAATGAAGTTTCATTAACATGAGTCATTTCATCTATATGTTTTCTAATTTTAGGATAAGGGTTAGGATTAGGACTAGGATTAGGATTACTACTACTTTCACCTTTACTACTTTTTTTAAATACGCCAAATACATTTTTAGGTGTCATAATTTAAATACGAAATTAAATTAAAAAATCTAACACAAAAATTAAACACACAAATGAAATACGAAAATAAAACACGTAAAGTAAACACAAAAATTAAGCACTAAAATGATACACAAAAATTATATATTAAAATTAGGAGATGGAACGAGTGCACCGTGATTAAATATTGAAACTTGAAGAAATTGCCCAAAATATTACTCCAAATACTTGGCGAATTAATTTGAAGCTTGAAAGTTGCTCCAAAAATTTGCCCAAATACTTGAAACTTATCACTTGATTGTGATAAAATTGAGAGAATGATATAGATAGAATGTAAGAGATTTGAGAGAGAATGATTGATTTTTGTGGGGAAAATGAAGAAGGATGGGGGTATTTATAGTAGAAATTAGGGCCAAAGTATAATTTAATAAACTTAGGGGTTATATTAAAAGTTGGGATAGGGGTAAGGGGTGTTTTGGGAGGGTGGAGGCCAAATATGGCCGTTTTTGGCTGTTGGGAACATCTATTTTTGCAATTGAAGTCGTTTCCCAATGACTATAATTCAAAAAAGAAAAGGACACGGGACGGGATAAACGGAACAAAATGGCCATTCCGTCCCATCCCATATCCCGTATCCCGTTTAGAATTAAGTGGGCGGTACGGGACGGGACGACCCGTCCCATTGGACAGCCTTAAGCAGGACGGACTCAATCTCGTCATCCTCTAAGTCATTCCCCTTTATTGCGCATGTATAAGAAGTGACATGCTCGTTAGGGTCAGTGGTCCCATTATACTTGAGAATTTATGGCATACGGAATTTTTTCGGGATCGACTTCGGAACCGCGCTTGAGGAGAAAGTCTTCTGCACTAACTTCTTCGAATCCAAACCCTTCAGAATTGGTGGTGCCCCTTGTATTTGGTCAACACGGGAGTTGTATGTTTCTACCTTTTTGTCATTAGCGTCGATCTGTCCCCGATTCATTGGCGTTTGATCTCTCCGGTACAGGCTCGACCCTGTGAACAACTTCTATTGAGGGCTCGGGTTCGACCCCATTTGGTGCACGGTTCTGATTTTGCAGTTGTGCTATAGAAGCTTGTTGAACCTGTAACATTTCAAATATCAGTTGAAGGATAATTCCACCATCTTCCCCGCCCTGCGTACCTCGACCACCTGATCGAACTTCCTTGTGTCGCTACCTTAAGGATCAGCGCCCAGATTTGCATTTAGGGCGACATGTGAACTGACATCGATGAGATTTGCAATTGGTACCCCCTCGAGGTCAACCCGAGGCACTTCGATCCCTGGGGCGACTATATTGTCGTTTTCCTCATGAAAACCGAGGATGTTGTCACCATGTGTGGGTACTTCTTGTGAGTTTGACATGTTTATCCTGAAATCAAAAATACCTATGAGGACAAGCATAAAGCAGTGTGTGTTGTCGGAATCAGTATTAAGCAATCATTATTATCCTTAGCATACGGTAGGCACCAAACTGTTTACCCTTAAAATTAGATAACAATTAAACTTATAATGTGGTTTTAAGGATACGTGATTTCACCTAATACCAATTGATAAATATAAAGATCAATAGTAGAAGTTAACAATAAAGTAAAGCAAACCAGTGTTGAAACGTAATTCATCCCTCGAGCTAGAATGCCCTCGAATTGATTGATACCGGAACATTTAAATATAAAGCAAGCAGATGAACAAGAAAGTATAAGCGAGAGAGAATGTTATATTGCTTTGATATACGAGAATAATGTGTCTTATAAATGATTGAAACTCCCCTTTATATAGTAGAAGAATTCTACTTATGGTACAACTCTAATTTCATAAGGAAATCCCATGATTAACTAATTAACCATTCTTGATTTGATCCATTCCGAGATTTCCGTCATGATTTTCGACCAGTCACAGATATGCCGCCTTTCCGTTATTATGCTATCTTCGGTCTTACTCGATGTCTACGTTGTTTGGTCTCTATTCTTACTGGTATCGATCTCGGTAGGTACCTCAAATCCTGAACTCGTACCTTATCATCATGCCTCGATCTGATCTATTACGGGACCGATCTTCAATTCATCCCTCTGGTCTTGGTTAATCAGTAAAATATGGTAGGCTTGATTTTAACCGTATACAGATCCGTTATCCTGTCCCGCCATCCGCTTTTTTTGGGTTACTGCCATCTCAAGAAAACTAGTACAATTTATTTTCATTTGTACGTTTATAGTCTGTTTGGCAAAGCTGGAAAAATCAGCTTATTTTGAGAAGTGCTTTTTTTAAAAGTGTTTTTTGAAAAATTACTTTGGTGAGAAGTAGTTTGTGTTTGGATAATTAATTTGAAAAACACTTTTGAGCAACAATTAGTGTTTGGCCAAACTTTCAGAAAGTGTTTCTAAGTGTATTTTTCTCAAAAGTATTTTTCAAAAAAGTGATTTTAGGGAGAAGCTAATTTTTTCTGCTTCTCCAAAACTGGTTCTGCTTCTACTCAAAAGCAATTTTTTTCCTTTTAAAAGATTGGCCAAACACCTTAATTTTGGCAAAAGACGCTTTTGATTAAAAAAAGGCATTTTTGGCCAAAAAAGAAGCTTGGCCAAACATGCTATTAATCAAAAAATGAACTTACCGTCACAAATTTTAGGGTTGATGTCGTAGTGAATTGAAAGCGGAAGGAGGTAGAGCAAAATTCTTTTGTTGTAAACATGTACTACTCTTAGTTAATCTTGATTAAGTAATATCAGTCTATTCACAAACACATACTATGTACCTATTGGATGGTAAAAACAGCTAGTGCAAGTAAAATTCTTACCAAAAAAAAATATATCGCACCCAAAATAGTCTAAAATTAACATAAAAGAAACAAGATATAAAGAATTAAAAGTAAAAATATACTACATATTTGCTATTAAACTTATAAAAGAGGAGGAGATATACAGTGGCGCAACCACCTTTGTATATTGTTAGGTAATTTTTTTTCGGTATGTATACTCAATACTGAATCTTTTTAATTTATTTGTGTATTTATTTTCTTATATTTTGACTTAACAATGAATAATGTGCCTTCACATATATGTTAAAAATCCAAACAAGACAATTATGAAACTGTTATCGCCTCTGTGTTAAAACTCAGAAAATCAGAAGAACTGTTAGATGAAACAGAAAATATATAAACGATAAGAAATATTCCGAGTCCACAATTTCCTTGTGTGTCCTTAAGGATTTTAACCCCCTCACAAGTTTCCAAGGTAATGTATTAAATCCTCCCAGGATGAAACGGAATAACCTTCCTGCAACAGTGGCAATACAAACTGCAGGATACCAACAAACTCAAAGAACGGAGCAAGCTCACACTTACGAATTTGAGAGAGAGAGACTGCGAAGTAGAATGCAGTATTCAGAATGGAATTCTCGATTTTTCAGTGTGTGGAAAAAAAAGCCATGCCTCAGAATTTATAGGCAACTATTGAAAGAGGTGTGATGTCTGTTCAGGAAAAAGTGTCTGTTCAGGAAGGAAAACAACGTTCAGCAAATGCAGCGTTTTTGGATTTCAGTCAATTCC
>ML432627.1:0-32045 GCA_005239525.1 Nicotiana knightiana
TGCTACGGCGTGCAGCTCTATCCACATATAATATATATATTTTGTTGCGGCGTGCAGCCCGATCCACAAATAATATATATATTGTTGCGGCGTGCAGCCTGATCCACAAATAATATATATATTATTGCGGCGTGCATCCCGATCCATAACTATCCTCTCATACTCGGCCCTCGGCCTCATTACGTATATACCCATAACTTCCCTCATACTCACATACTCGGCTCTCGGCCTTACTACATATATACTCATTACTGCCCTCATATACTCGGTGCTCGGCCTAACACATATATATTGTTGTGGCGTGCAGCCCGATCCATAGCCATCCTCACATACTCGGCTCTCGGCCTGACTCGGTCATCCTCACAAGTCACTTGGGCAATTCATCTCAACTCACGGGTCTCAGCCCAAAATACTTTTCAGAGTTTTCAAAGCAGTGCGATAATAGTGAAAATAACAACAAGTCGAAAACATGACTGAGTTCACAATTGTTCTATCAGGATAGTGTAAGAAAAGTGTAAAAGTACCTCTGAGGGTCTAAACAGGTCGGCACAAGACCCCAATCATGGGAAATACCCCTGATGGTCTAAACAGGACAGCACGAGGCCCCAAACATGGCTCACAGCCCATAAACAAATATAAATTTCTAAAATACAGGATATCATAAGGTTTAAAATCAAATCAGCGGCTTAATAGTCACTACGGGACAAATCAAGTCACAATCCCTATCCATGCACGCCCCCACGCTCATCACCTAGCATGTGCGTCACCTTATTTACCACAACAATATCAAATACCAAGGTGTCATACCCTCATGTTTAGAGTTACAATCGTTACTTACCTCAAAACTGCCCAAAAGCTACTCTGTGATGCTCTTTCCCCTCGAATTGACTCTCAAATGTTCTGAATCTAACCAAAACCAGATTAACCTCATCAATATACGCTAAAGTAATAAAACCCAAGCGAAAACTATCAATTTAGACACAATTCTCGAAATTTGGTCAAACCCAAGCCCCAGACCCACATCTCAGAATTCTATAAAAAAAACTTATATCACAAGAATCCTTATCCTCCCACGAGTCCGTACATACCAAGAACTCAAAATCGGACCACAATTGCCCACTCAAATCACAAAAAGGATTTCCAAATTCTTCCTCCCATTTTTCCCAAATTTTCTACTTAATTCCTCAAATTGCATGGTGAAAATTAAGACAAATTCATGAAATTGAACCAAAAATGATTGAAGAATACTTACCACAAGAATCTCATTAAAAATCTCATCCAAAATCTCCTTCACCCGAGCTCTCAAATGGAAAAATGAGTTACGGCCAAGAACCCCCGAAATTAGAACTTAAACTGTCTGCCCAGACTTTTACCCTATGCGATCGCGGAAGAAGGCACGCGATAGCGAAAAACAAAAATGTTGCCCAGTCAAACTAACCCTATGCTATCGCAGAAACACCTATGCGATCGCGAAGAACCACTTCTCACAACTATGTGATCGCGACCAGCTCTATGCGATAGCATAGAGAAATTTCATCACCTCAGTGCCACACGCGCCCACACTGTGTGATCGCAACAAGCCTCACGCGACCGCACTGTACTGCCTCCTCCCACTACGCAATCGCGGACCATACAATGCAATCGCATAACATAATTTTTTGCTGCCTCACCAACAAACATATGTGATCGCATACAAGGAAACCAGACCAAGACCACAACAGTCCTTTTAAGGCCAAAAAAACTTCGTTAACCACCCGAAACACACCCGAGGCCCCCGGGACCTCAACCAATCCTACCAACACACCCCATAACATCATTCAAACTTAGTCGAGCCTTCGAAACACCAAAAACAACGCAAAAACACCAAAATTACATCGAATTCAAGCCTATGGACTTTGAAACTTCTAAATTCCGCCAATAATGCCGAAACCATCCAAACACATCTGATTGACATGAAAATTAGCACACATATCCGAAATGAAATTACAAACCTGCTCCAACTATCGGAATTCCATTCAGAAACCGATAGCCTATTTTCCATTGCCGACCGGAAATCGCCAAAAACTAACTTTCGCCAATTCAAACCTAATTCTACACCAGACATCAAAACCACATTCTGAACACACTCCTAAGTCCCAAATCACCCCATGAAGCTATCTGAACCATAAAATCCGCATTCCGAGGTCGTTTACTAATAAGCCAACTTTCGGTTGACTTTTCCACTATTGAACCAAGATAATAGACTAAGTGTCTCATTTCTCTCCAAAAATTCCTCCGAACCCGAGACAACCAATCTAACACAACGTAATGAAGCTGAACCACATATAATGAAGCAAAAATGGGGGAAAAAAGGCTAAACTCTCGGAATGACCGACCGGGTCGTTGCATCCTCCCCCACTTAAATATATGTTCGTCCACGAACGTGCCAAGGGTTGTTCTCCAACACCATCGAACTGCCATGTAGCCTACCATTCACATACCGGGGGTGATCCCACGTCACCCTATCCCATATAGGTTCAATAACACAACACAATTAAAATTTCGAAATCCGACCTGACCCATAACCCTAGAACCAAATTTCCACTTTTGAAGTAATATACAAGATCGAAATTCTACAACTATAAACTCAACAGGTCTGAACTTGCTGGGTCAAGCCATATACACACCCCAGATGAAATCACATAATACACCGCCTGACTCAAACACTCATAGCGATAACTCTTAACCACAATAAGTGCTCAGAACAACTCAATACAGGTACATAACCTCTTATCAAGAAATGCCTCGCTCTAACACCTTCATATACTGCCGATGATAAAAGAAACACATAGAAACTAACAACCATTCATCCGATCAGTCAGACATTAAGCTCCACATTCGCAAACAGGAAATATAGCAGGTTTCTAAGCTGACTCCCGATATTTGTACTTTCAACTATGTTGTAGACACTTCTGAAAATATTAATTCCGAGTCCAATGACCTCTTCTCATCCAACACAACCACTCTGATGACATGACTCATCGATAAAATTCGAAGCCATAACCTGTGCAACTTGTGCACTCAATAGCAACATCCCAAAGTAATCAAATTATATGAAAGATTCACACACGAGAGGACTATCCTGCCATTAACAATTACCACCACAACATCATGCTAAAATCCTGGCACACACCGTAAAAGTCAAAGCACACGAATCCAATACCAAAGGTCATACCCTTACATAACTCCTCTACACTGCACGATCTCATCCAAACGCTGGTCCACATGAAATACTACAAGCCACCTTGCCCAAAATCAATAACCGTTCGAAATTCGACATCAAGTACTCAAAGTGCATTGCCATAACCATGGGGAAATCGGACGATACCATGCCATACGAATCAGAAAGTGCATAATCAATATGCCTCAATCTCGCAATACCCAAATACTTACTTGCTCAGATCCTGCTATAAATCCCAAATAAACCCGCACCATAAGTGCATATAACTAACAATCACCACGCCTCGCAACACCAAAGGGTAGCTCGTAGATCACCCCATAATATGAATAAACTCAATCACAATCAAATAGTACATTCCTCAAAAATAGAATTCGGAGTCAGCAATTCTGACTCGGCGCAGAACACACACTCATACGGGCCTACCAATAACCCTGAATCAACTCTGGCCACCCACAACATATAGATAAATTATCGAAAAGTTCACAATGACTTAATCATGTTACATACTAACATCCGACTAGCTTTGCTCGCATCTTCACATTTCACTACCACAAAATTACCTGTTTATGAGAACTCTCAGTCTCGAAGTCCACGAAGCGCACGACTTACTATATCTGATCTCAATTCCACCACTCGAATATATAGCACATCCCCAATACTCAATCATTCAATAGAACCCATTTACCCAGTAGAGTACCTTACGACCTATATCGAAGAATTTCCATTACTCGAGTCATCCCCAGACTCCACCTCTACACGTCATAACTGATCCTCTAACATACCTCGAACTGAAACCAATACAGCACATAATCGTGCAATCAACTTATCATTAACAGAATCCCCCACTTGGCTCAAAGCCAACTATCAAGACAAACAATAACTCACAATGCCCATAATAACACAACCCGTTTAACACCTCAAGTCATCTACAAATCTCGCATTCACCATTGAAATAGCCATGCCAACTTCCACAAGCGTTCTAAACTCAACTACAACATATATCATTTACTGGTAGAAGAGAACTTACTACCGCATAACACACGGATCACACACCCCAGGACAACCCCGCGGGAGATATCCCTGCTGGCTTAGCCTCAAACTGATATCTCTCTCTACACTTCCGAAGATCATAACTATCACTCAATCACTACATCCTCATGCATATAAACACCAACAACGCCTACCCTCGAGGCATCACAATATGCGGTATAAGAACCCGACGCCGATGGCAGAACCGACACTTCAAAATTTTTGCATACAATCTCTTTTCCCTCAAGGTCTGAAGCACAACTCTCAAATGCTGCTCATGATCCTCCCGAGATTGGGAATACACCAAGATGTCGTCAATAAACACGATGATGAAAGAATCCAGATAAGGCCAGAATACACGATGCATCAAGTTCATAAAGGTTGTTGGGGCATTGGTCAGCCCGAATGGTACAACCAGAAACTCATAATGACCATATCTAGTCCTGAAAACAGTCTTCGGAAGTTCTGGCCCTCGAATCTTCAACTGATGATAGCCGGAACGCAAGTAAATCTTGGAAAATACCCTAGCATCATGCAACTTATCACACAAGTCATCTATACGAGGCAAGGGATACCGATTCTTCATTGTAACCATGTTCAGCTGCCGCTAATCAATACACATGCGCATAGAACCATCCTTCTTCTTCACAAACAACACCGTTGCACCCCAAGGTGACACATTAGGCCGAATGAACCCCCTATATAGGAGTCCTGAAGCTTCTCCTTTAATTCATTTAGCTCCGCTGGTGCCATACGATAAGGTGAAATAGAAATAGGCTGAGTGTCTGGCACCAGGTTCAATACTAAAATCAATGTCCCTGTCAGGTGGAAATCCTAGCAGGTCTGCAGGAAACACGTTCGGAAAGTCACGGACCACAGTAACCGAATCAATAGCGAGAGTCTCACCACTGACATCCCTCACAACAGCCAGATATGATAAACACCCATTCTCAACCATATGCTGAGCCTTCAGGTAGGAAATCACCCTGCTAGGCACATAATCAGAAGAACCTCTCCACTCAACCCTCAGTCAAACTGGCATAGATAAGGTCATGGTCTTAGTGTGACAATCAAGAACGGCATGACACGGAGACAACCAGTCCATGCCCAATATCACATCAAAATATACCATGTTGTGAGTAACAGTAGTCCACTCGGGTCTCCAGAATCCTAATAGATATCACACACGACCGATGCACACGGTCCACAACAATAGTATCGCCCACCGGAGTCGACACATGAACAGATGTAACTGAAGAATCACGAGGATGGTACCACGCTTGTAATTTGTGGCCCTATTATTGAAAATTTTAAAGAATATGTCATGGTTTTAGGGGGAACTACTGAAGTTGAGGAAGGTGCTGCTGGGTTGGAGAAGTTAATGAAGGAAATAGATAAACATGTTTCTTTTGGGGAAGAAACTTTGGCTGAAAGATTGAAGAAGCTGGGGGACTCATACAACCCCAAGAAGAGAAGGACTCCAAAGTCCAAAAAGTCTAAAGCCTTAGTTCCTTCAAAGAAAAGGAAGACTGCTGATTTTGTTGGTGTACATGTTCCTAGGTTACGTGCTACGAGAAATACTGTACGAGAAGAGGAGAAGAAGTTGGAAAAATATTTGCAAGAGAGCAAAAGAAAGAAGGAAGAGAAGGGGAAAGCAAAAGTAGGGGAGCCTGTTAAAGCTATTGTTGACGATGAAGAGTTGTTGGACCTAGTCCAAAAAGAAGAGGAGGTTGCTCCAGTGGTTATCAAGACACACAAGCCCAAAAAGGCTAATATTTCTTCAAAGAAGTCAACTACTATGTCCATCACCATTGGGAGTACTGCTTCGAGGACAAGGTCTAAGATAAAGAAAGTGAAGAAAGTACAGATTGTTGAGAGGGATGATGATCCAGAATGGAGTGTAGAGGAAGAGAAGGAGGTTGGAGAAGTGTCTACTGACAGAGCTGCCATGTTTGGAAAGAGAAAAATCTTGAAGGGAAAGCTGTTGAAGGATTTGGAAGAGCATGGGATGAGGTATTTACTGTATTTTCTGGCAGCGCAGGGCTAGAAGGACATGGTCCTTCGCATGGAAATCAGGCTGGTCAGAAATGAAGTTGTGGAGTTCATGGGGAATGCCACAATCATTGGAGGCAGGGTCACCTCATTAGTCAAGGGAGTTGAAGTCTCCTTTGATGCTCAAGAACTGGGAGTCATTCTAGACATTCCAGCTGAGGGTTATGAAGAATACACGAGGCAGATATGGCCTTGTTTAGATGGAATGGCCTCAGCTCTCAATATCACCAGATTCTTCTACGACAATGAGAAGGAGCTTAGACCCAGGGTTGTGTACAAGAGTGAGATGAAGCCTGAGCACAAGCTGTTCTTTGAATTTGAGATCAAATTCCTGCTGCCCAGAAAAGAACGAAGACACACTGCTAACTACATGGATTTAACCCTCATAGAGTGTCTGTACAGAGGCAAGCAGATCAATTGGCCAACTTTTATCATCCAGCTCTTGGACAGAGTGGTGAATGGCACTAAAGCCCATGTGATCCCCTATGGCTTTATTATGACTGCAGTTCTTGCTCATTTTGGAGTTCCTACAAAGAAGGATGAGATGGCTACTGCTAAGGATTTCTTTGGGAAGGAACTCTGATGTCTTGTGATTATACTGTCAATGCCCCGACTCGGAAGCAACCAGTCAACAGCAAGGTTCGTACTCTGGTGCAGGAAAGCGAGTTAAAGGATATGGAGATCCTTCCATTGAAGTCTCGCTTAGTTGAGGTGGAAGCTGAGCGTGATGCTCTCAAAGCTGAGTTAGCAAAGGAGAAGGAGAAAAATGAAGGTGTTTTACACCAAATGTTGTCCCTTCTACAAACCAAGAACCCAGCCTCATCTGCACCCTCCCAGCCTTAGGAATGTCCAGTGCTATCCATTCCAAACCTATCAAGTACCCAGTTTGGGACAGTGTCTAGTTTTTGTTTCAGTTTTTATTCTATTTTTTCTCATATTTTGGCTATTTTGATTTTAATCTGTTTTGGTGCTGATCATCCCTGTTAATCAATGAAAGCTTGTTGTTTTGAAAAATGTCTCGATTTCTTATTTAGGTTACATTATTAGTTTCTTGTGATGATTAATCATGTTTGCACCTTCAGTTGCCTAACTGTCCATGAGTAAGAATTAAAACTGGTAAGTATCATTTTGCAACTTTTCGATGATGCCAAAAGGGGGAAGATGTGTGCTGTGTGTTTAAAAAATTTAAAAAGTGATATTTATAACCTAATGAACCTGGTTCTCAATGATTAATTCTTAAAAATATACAAAGTGTTTGAAGTGCATACAGGATAAAAACACAGAGTTTTTCATCATCAAAAAGGGGGAATTTGTTGGCCCATGTCAGTGAATGGGTTTTGAAGATTGACAAATGTTGACAAGTTGAACCAGGTCCATCAAAGCACACACACCTGAACGGAGTAGTTGTCATAAGAATCGTACAAGCATAGGAGATATCAGTGATTACTGAGTATCAAAGAACTAAGAGGATGTCTCTTAATACAAAAAGATTGCAAACTGATGAATATGACAGAAGTTGAATTCAGCTAGGACAGAAATAAAGGAAGGAAGTTGAGTTTGGTTCGAATTGGTTTCCCCAGGTAGAGTTGAACTGGAATTGGAAGACAAGCTCAAAAACTGACTCTATAAATACTCAAAGTATTACTGCTGAAATTCACGACACACAAAAAATGCACAAAGACTAAATTGAATCAAGTTCTGAAAGCAAAATTCCCAGGATATTTGCAAGAAGAAGTATCGTGCAAAGGTTACAGTTCAACTAGAAGAAACAGGTCCATTTGTTTATCATTGAGTCTAGTTGGTTGTAGTAGGAGTTTTAACATTGTATATTTTCAGCTTTCATAGAAGCAAGTGTAATAGGTACACGTTGTTCAAGTTAGAGTTAGCTTGAAGTCTGTAGAAATTAGCTAGAGGCTAGTTGATACAAAGAGGATTAGAGTTAGTCCTAGGATTACAAAAGAGTTTATTTTGTAAGTCCGTTTGGCTCAGAGTTTTAAGTGAAGTGTTTGAGCAAATCCTACTGAGGAGTAGGTCGTGGTTTTTTTCACCTTTTGAGCTAGGTATTTTTCATATAAAATATCTGTGTCTTTACTTTACTGCTTTATTATTCAGCAAATAGTAGTAAGTAGTACACCAAGAAGAACCAGGTTCTTCTTATTAGACATCACTCGAAAATTGGGCACTACACAATTAACTTATAATATTGTGTAGTATTGACGTCTAAAACATCAGCCACCAAAAAGCAAAACTATGTGACTTTATCTACTACTGAAGATAAGTACGTGGTTGATGTCTCATGTTGTGCTCAATGGTTGTAGATTAAATAGAAAATAATGGATTTTTCGAATTGATGTAAGTTGTATCCCATCTTTATTGAAAACATTAGTGCAATTAGTATGACCAAGAACCCGGTTCATCACAAAAACACGAAGTACATAGATTTTTGGAGTCACTTTTAGAGGGACAACTTTCACAAAGGTTTGATAACTGTAGAATTTTGTGCTACTGATAAGCAAATAGCTGACATCTTGACAAAATCTCTAAGTAGAGATCATTTTGAAAGGAACAGGTTGGAATTAGGGATGATTAAGATCACCTAAAAGAAACAGTTCTAACTCAATAATTAGTTAGATAATTTGTGAATTTTGTAAATAATTAGATTAGATATTACTCAGTATCATACTTTTATTAGTGTACTCTTGTTCCATGTGCTAAAATGTCTCACTGATGTCAATAATATGACCCTTATTCTCTTGGAAAATTCAGTTTTACACAAGAGAACTTTCAATGAAGAACTTGTCTTCCTCGAGCTTATAAGGTATGTAATCTGCACTCCGCATAATTTGAAATAATAGTATTAAGATCATGACCTAAAAAAGAGTCCCACTTTGTCCCAAAAAAAAATTTGAACCATTCAGTTATCAATGAAGTAGTTTCACCGAGAGTCCCACGCGCCATAATTGCCGAAATTCTAGGAAAGAGCCCAACGTCTTTTCAAATTGAAACTTCCAAAGTGATTAGACCTCTAGATTTCAAAAAGTGTCGTTACACACTCAACCAACCCTCATTTGTATTAATATTTAATTATCATCTTCTCTCACGTCTCATTTTCTAAAAGACCAAAGCTTCTAAAACCTAAAACTCTCTTCTTCGTCCATCTACAGTGATCCACTGGACACCATACTTGAAAACACTAAGAACACTGAAAACCCAACCTCACCATCCAAAGAATCATCACACATACCCTCAAGCACCCAAACCCCTAAAAGAGACATGTCAAGGTGATAGCTCGCAAAACAGTGGCTACTAGAGAACATGCCAAGAAACTGAATGAGATACTACAAGCCAGTCAATCAAAGAAACCCAAAAAATCAAATAAGTCCTTCAAGCCTGCGGCTGGAGGGGAATAACCAGTTTCATTTGAAATTGAAAAAGTAACCTCTATGTAATCTTCTGATTTGCCTCTGAAGTTGCTGAAAATCTTGAGAAAATATTTGTTTTGGTTGCTACAACTCCTGGAGTAGAATTTGGTGTGTCTAGAAAAATAGGTGGTAAAAATAAAAAGGGAAATAAAAAAGAGAGTAAGGGTGTTGAAGTAGATGTGAGGGGTAAGGGAGAAGGCGAAGTGGTTGAATCTTCTTCACCCACTCCTGTTGGTTTGACTGAAGAAACCATGGCTATGGTGTTGTGGAATGAAGAGGTGGTTGAGGGAGGAAAGAATATTAGAAAAGAAGGAAATAGTGGGTCTAGGGATGCTAGTGTAGTGGAGGGGATGGTTAGGTTGAGAAAAAGGTTCCAAAAACCTGTTCCATCTAGGAAAGAACTCCTCCATGACCTTGCTGAAGAAAGATAGCTACAATCCCAAGAAGAAAAGGAGTGATAAATAAGATTCCTGCAAAGGCAATGGGTGTAAAGATGAGAAAAGGTGCCTCTTCTATCCCTGTATATACTCATCTTACACGAGGAAGAACTACAAGGAGTCAGAGGAAGAAGAGTGAGGCTGACCTAAAAAAGTCTTACTTGAGAGTGCAAAGAAAATTGCTACAAAGGGAAGAAAAAGGTGGTTAAACAAGTGAAACCATTGAGATAGAGGAAATGGGCCTGATTCTTCATGATTAGGAAGAGGTATAAAAAGTGGAGGTTGTGACTCTCAATTCCAAGAAAATAAAGACTTCTAAGAAGAAGTCTCCCATAAAGTATGTTGATATAGAGAGTTCTGCCTTAGCAAAAAGAACCAGGTCTGCCAGGAAATCAAGAAAAGTACAAATTGTGGAGGAAGAGAGTGAAGAAGATGAGAATAATGAAGAAAAGGACAAAGTGGTGAAATTCGAGAAAAGAACAATTCTGAAGGGGAGGCTCCTAAGTGATGTAGAAGAGCAAGGAATCGTGTTATTGTTGGAGAAATTTGAGATTCGAGGCTGGAAGGACATGGTCCTTAAATTTTAAGGGAGGTTAGCCCGAGCTAAAATTATTGAGTTCTTTGCTAATTGTGAGATTGCGCATGGAAGGGTTAACAGTGAAGTGAAGGGAGTGAAGGTGAGCTTTGATGATAAAGATCTAGGGGAGATTCTAGTTGTACCTGTTGAGGAGTACAATGACTACACCAAGTTGAAATGGCCTAGTCTAGAAGGTCTTCCTAACTCACTGGTCATCACCAGTAAGTTTGTTGATCGAGACTTGGAGCAAGAACCCAGCATTGTTTATAAAAGTGAAATGAAACCTGTCCACAAAGTGCTCAATGAGTTTGTCAACGTAACAAAGTGGAAGGAGAGAAGGCACACTGCCACATTCATGCATCTGGTCCCTATGGAGTGTTTGGATAGCGGGAAGCAGATAAACTGGCCGAGGTTCATAATCCAACTCCTAAATAGGTTGGTGTGTGGATCTAAAACTCGTGCCATCCCTATGGCTTTATGCTCACTGTTGTACGTGCTCACTTTAAGTTTTCACTCAAGAAACGGGACGTCTGCACAAGTAAAGATTACATTGGTTCCAGCACTTTAACTGAATGTGACTATGAAGTCTTTACTACACCCCAAAGAACCTGATCCATCCAATAGGGTGCCCAAGTCAGCAAAGTGAGAGCATTGGAACAAGAGGGTGGGGCTAAGGATGTTGAGGTTGAACGACTGAATACTAGGTTGAATGAAGTAGAGGCTGAGAGATACTCTCTCAAATCTGAGCTTGCAAAGAAAATAGAGAAAAATGAGGGCATTCTTCAAGATATGCTGAAATTGCTTCAGGCCAAGAACCAAGAACATGGTCCTTCCCAGTCCTAAACCCCTTCTAGCCCAGTTTGTAACCAGTGACCCAAGTGGGATGTTTTTGTTTTTTTTTTTTTTTTTTTTTTTTTTTTTTTTTTTTTTTTTTTTTCTCATGCTTTAGTACTCTCATTTCTTTTTATGCTTTGTGGAAGAATCTTATCAACAATATTTACATCTTTTGCTCTAATTGTTTGTTGATATTTCTTAGATGGCTAATATCCTTAGATTTGTAAGAAAATGTTTAATCCATAATTGCATTTGAAGTAGCCTCAATGGTCATGAGTAAGATCTGCTATAATCTGGTTACTTAACTTAATTATGCAACTTTTCGATGATGCCAAAAGGGGGAAAATAGGTTGTGCTTTTGCTTTAGACTGTGATGTTGAGCTAAGTTTAAACAGGTTTTGTGTTTCTGTAAAGCACAGACTTTGTTTTATCAAAAAGGGAGAATTTGTTGACCAAAGTAGTTTTGATTTTGATGATTGACAAAGGAACACTTGCATGAACCAGGTCCATGGACAGTGTACATAGGACACGGGCAGATTTAAGCACAAGGCATGTACGTGAAGGGGATAAGTATAAGTGGCTATATTTGATATTCCCTTAACGAAAAGGTTGCATAATTGATAAGGAGCAGGACTCCTTACTTGAAGAGAACTCTATCCTAGATAAGGAAAGAGTTAGAGATTGAAGTTAACTAGAACTCTTCCACCAAGGAAGAGTAAATCATTAGAACTCCAGTTAATCGTAATCCTACACTCTATATATTTCAGTTGTGTTCTCTTTTACAGGTGAAGCACAAACGCTGAATTAAGTAGCAAGGCATATTGCAAGCAATTCATGTGTATTTCAAGTGTGCAAACCTGTAGCTACATGAACCAGATAGAGGAATCAGTTCCATGTGTCTGTGTATTATTCTAGTTCAATTGTAGCAAGGCTTTTGAGTTATACCTTTCAACGTTTACTAGAAGCATTTTGTACTGGGTACTTTGAGTTGTATTGTTCAAATTAGAGTTAACTTGACGCTGTCGCAACAGCTTGTGACTGGCTGCTACAAAGGTTGGAGGTAATCCTTAGGTTTACAAGGGTTGTAGGTAATCCTTAGGTTTACAAGAGTTTGTAAATATTGTTGTTTTGGCTCTGAGTTGTAGTGAAATTTTGAGGAAAATCCTACTGGAAGTAGGTCGTGGTTTTTTCACCTTTTGAGCCGGGTGTTTTTCACATAAAAATACTTATGTTCTTTACTTTTTGCATTACTTATTCCGCAACTATAATCAAATCATAAGAAAATTTGAATATTACACAAATCACTCTCTTGGTTTTGACGTATGGAAGATCAGTAGCTCATCACATTAAAATGACATATTTTCTGTTTGATCATATATGGATCTGAAACCAAACTCCTCCGCAAACAGGAAGATTGAGGTAAGCTCTGACGTAGTTCAGCGTTTGATCATTCCTAGGATTCGAGCGGCCTGGAATAAAAGTTCCCATCTGGTTGTTCCTAGAAAACATATTCCATCCTTCTGGTTTCCTAAATTTGTTAGCGCTGACTTTTTTACTGTGACTTGGCTATTGTAGCCTCCGTCACAAGTTAGATCCGTCGTAAAATATATAAAATGAATATAAGCTAAAAGGGTGGAAGACAAGTTATGTTATGTGGGGATTAACAACACAGGAATTGGGGATTGTAATGTATTTATCAGTAATGGAAGAATTGTATTAGTAATACATAAATTAATAATGTATGAATTATATAATACATATATTATTTCTAGTTGAATGTTTAGATTAGATGTATTACATATTAGTGTACAATGTATAGCTTATAATATTAATTTGCTTTTTACAGAAAATAAAAATTCTTAATATTATGAGGGATAATTTTATCATTGTAATATTTTTAATTTATATTTATAGTATATTAAAAGCACGAAAGTCTTTAGCGAAATGTCCTTCGTCTTTTTTACCCTTTAAAATTAGCTTTCACATTGGATAGTAATTTAAGTTATCTTCCTAAATTTTAGGAATGGTCATTTAATTAATTTTCTAGTATTTAGGAATAATCACTTAATTATTTCCCTATACTTTGGACTTTGATCTAAAAGATCATGTTATTAATTTGATTCCTTCATACAAAATCTATATAGGTTTAAGGTGTTTGAATTCCGAGCAGTTCACGAATACTTTCTTTTTTATATTGGCTTTACGAGTTTTTTTTTTTTTTTTTTGGTTTGTTTGTTTGTTATATTTAGGTTTAGTAGTCCTTTTTCCTTTTCTTGGCTTTACGAGTTCTTATTTTTTCTCTTCCTTTTTTTCAGTTTTAGGAGTACTTTTTCAAGGTTTACGAGTATTTATTTTAAATAATAAATTAATTCAATTATTTTTTTAAAATTTGAAATTTTATATCAACTAATTTTTTGTTATTAAATCATGGAAGTAATAAGAAATATCTAGCAATCACAAACGCAGTGATATCAAAAGTTAATCAATTTCAATTTTAAAATTCAAGTATCAAGCTTAACCAAGAAAGTATTTTAATTTTAAAAATGTAAAAAGAAGAGAGGTGTTGGTAAGATTCAATATTGAATTAGCTTAAAAATCTAAAAGTGATATGTCATAGCTATTTTCTATTACTCTTAATATCGAATTTTTATTAGATAATAATTATTATTACAGTTAAATATTTAAAAACATGGGACGAGCTAATATTAATATTTGAATCAACTGAAAAAAAACTATTCTCTTTAACGAAAAACAAATAATCAAGTTCTTAAATCAATTAACCAAAAAAGTCTTTAATTTAACTAATTTGCAAAAAAAATCAAATTATTCTTTTCGAAATTAAATATATAAATTGGTTATAATATAGTATTAAGAGTAAAATTGTTAAAAGTGCAAATGTTAAATTACATGGAGGAAATATTAGAAGACAAAGTTGTCATTAATTATTTATTTTTACTTTTATTTGGGTATTCATTTAAACAAATCACAACTCCCTATACCAAGTTACTTATTGTATAATATTAACTTAATATAGACATTTAAAACTTAGCATTTGATAACTTGATTTACATGCTCTTCTTGTACACATATTTTATTGATTGACGCTAAGTACATGTGCAACGCACGTACATTAAAGCTAGTTATATTAAAAGCACGAACGCCGTTAGCGAAATATCGTCGCCTTTTTAACCTTTTAAAATAGAATTCATA
Organism: Nicotiana knightiana; assembly: GCA_005239525.1. NCBI lineage: Eukaryota > Viridiplantae > Streptophyta > Magnoliopsida > Solanales > Solanaceae > Nicotiana > Nicotiana knightiana. The sequence continues at coordinate 14,782 of ML432627.1, forward strand.
CTAGACAAAATAGTCACTTGGTTATTCTCCGAGCTAATATTTAGGTGTTTTTAATTAGATTTATTACTTAATAAATCTTTCTTTATTTGAATTTAACTAAGAAGTCCTTATAATTAGGAATTTAAAATTATTAAAATCTTACCTTATATAAATTTTACAATTAAAGTATGAGTAAATAACACCAAAAAATTATGCACATAAATTTTCTAAAAAGAGATTGTATAATTATGCTAAATTTTAGGTGAATAACTATGATGTAAACAAAATAAAACAAAGAAAAGATTAAACAAAAAGAGAAAGAGAAAGCATTTTTCTTTTTCATTTATTCCAAATCATTAATTAACCTCTAAATATAATACGATGAGTAGTCTATGTGAGATTGGTTCACTGACTACTAATTTTATTTTTCGATCAATAACTTTCTTAAATAAAAATAGTACTATAAGTTTTAAAACATAATGAAAAAAATATGTACGAAAATATTTAATAATAGCAAGAGAAAGAGAGATAGAAAGGTGATTGACAAAAGTCATTTACTAACACTACGACAAACACAAAGTGCAAAAGTTTCTATCACGATCCAAATTTTCCTCCGTTGGATATCGTGGCGGGAATATAGTCTTAAGGACTAAGTAAGCCTATCATTAATAAACATCAATTATAATACAAGAATCATTTATTTACTGAAATAAGCCTCTACACCTTACACATCTTCCCAAAAACCCGGTAAATACAAGTCATAAGCTTTACAGAATTTACACTATAATTCCTAAATACCACTGTTCTTGAACAAGTACAACAGTGTATAAGCAAAATAAGAGGGTGACTCCGAAACCCGCGAATGCTGGAGCGGTTTTACCTTGAGTCTCCACAACAGAAACTGCGCTGCTAACTATCGATCGGCCGGCTATGCAAAATCTGGAGTCTGCACAAAAATGTGTAGAAGTGTAGTATGAGCACACCACAGTGGTGCCCAGTAAATATCAAGGCTAACTTCGGTGAAGTAGTAACGCGGACTAGTCAAGACACCCATTGGTCTAATAAAATAAACAGGAATAAATATAAAAAATAACGGAGTATGACATTTGTATAAAGATTACACAATATAATTAACTACATAACAATGCAATGCGGGAGGAAAAACAATAATAAATCGACGGAATATCATAACATTACATAGAAAAATGGACGGGAACACAGCCAAAAATCAAAACCCACAATATAGTAAAAACAAGTAGTAACTCAATACTGCGATAATTTCCACCTTGACCTTAGCCAACAACTCCAACAATTTAATCAATCCTTCGAATATAACCTTTCACCCAACAGTTTATATTTAAGACCATAAATATATTCGTTTCAAAATAGGAAACTTCTTTTGAAAGGTACTTCCGCCGAATACGTATATATACTTTACATAAGAAAAGTCTTTAAATGTAATTACTTCAAGATAAGCGTTTTTAAATATACTTTCCCAATAAATGTATTTCGAACTTAATTTTTGATAGAACAAGTGCACGACATCACCCTTCGTGCTTTTACTCTCGTCTTTCCCATAGAAATCGACAGATACGGCACGTTAATTAAGCAAGTAAAAGACATGGACGGTGCAACAACAATTGAGATAAAAGTCAAGTACAGGACAATAACAATAGGTCACACCAAATATGTAAGTACAACAATAAAAGCTCGAAGTAAAGGCACAATGTATACACGGGGAAACAGATATCACATCATAATGCATGTCCCTCGTCCTCACCTGCACGAAAACACCCTTCATGCCATGAACTCACAATAATATGGCACGGCATCACCCTTCGTGCATTAGCACTCACTCACAATCAGGCACGGCATCACCCTTCGTTCTTTTACTCTCAATAATATGGCACGGAATCACTCTTCGTGCTTTACAATCTTCCTCAAATGATAATAAATATAAACAATGGCACGGCATTACCCTTCGTGTTTTACACTCTTTCTTCACATGATAAGAATATGAAATGGCACGGCATCACCCTTTGTGCTTTACACTCTTTACTCACATGATAATGTATATGAAATGGCACGGCATCACCCTTCATGTTTTACACTCTTTCTCACCCAAACAAATGAAATGATAGCATTCCGACAAGGGAAATCAACAGCATAAACAACAACAGAAACCATATTGTCCCGGCAAGAGAGTCAACAATAGAGACAATATCATCCCGGCAAGGGAAAACAGCTATAACCAATCTCGCTTAATTAATTAGGTTCACGAAATAAACCTCAACTTGAACAAATACTCAGTAGTAGGCAATATCAAGGAACTACTATTAACATAGAGATTATCAAGTTAATTAGTAGTGCTCAATGAAAGGTCATGTAAGTTACAATATATGACTCACGGTCATGCTTGACACCAACGTATGAATACTCGTTCATACGAAATAATCACTGAAGAGAAATACCAAGCATAAAGAAAACAGCTTAACTAGAGATAAACAAGACGTAACAGCGAATCTAATATATTCAAGTCAACAATAAGAGGCCAACACAAGTCAATTAGTTCCAAGTATAGGCAAGTCAGCTAAGATATAGGCTATCCAAATTCCTTTTTAAGATTTAGGAAATTTCGAGAGGTTTTCAACAATTCAAGTTAGAGTAACCGCAAAGATAATAATAATAATAATAACTCCAATTAATGCTAGACAATTATAGGGTGAGATAATACTAATTTCAATTAACTAGGCAGTTCATGAGTAACAATATAGTATGACAGTAGAAGGGTAGGATCTTCAGTTAAGTCAATTAAGATCACAAGAACAACAAAGGGAATCTAAAAGCAAGAAATCCTAATTTACGCAGGAAGAGATGAAACTAGCAATTAAGAATTCAGTCATAACAATTACAACCTCATATACAGGGAATATATAAGGACCTAAGAATCCTAAAAGGGCAACTTCCTACAAATAAGTCTGAGCACGCACTCGTCACCTTGCGTACACGGGCTACAATCAACATAGAAGACTCAAATCCTAAGGGGTAGTTCCCCCACACAAGGTTAGGCAAGATACATACCTCGAAGACGACAACCCGGTACTCTAAAATGGACTTCTCGGGAAAGAGGACTTCCGGACGGCTCAAAATCAACTAGAACAACTTCAAAACACACATAAAACTTGTAAGGAACTATTCTGGATAATAAAGTTTCAATCTTTACAAAAATATAAAAATCGACCCAAAAGTCGACCCTCGAGCACCCACCTCGGAACCCGTCAAATTTTACAAAATCCGAATACCATTCCTATACGAGTTCAACCATAAAAAATTTATCAAATTCCGATACCATTTGATCCCTCAAATCACGATTTTTCATTTTAGAAATTTTCTTTCAAAACCAACCTTTTACTCAACTCAAAAGACAAATTAAATGATAAAAACAATGACTAATTCATGGAATATATTTAATTTTAGTTGAAGAACACTTAACCAATCAAATTTCATGAAAAACACATCAAAAATCGCCAAGAACGGAGCTCTAGAAGTCAAAATGTGATAAAAATGGTGAAATCCTCAATTTTGGAATATAATATGTCTGCCCAGATTTTTAAGCATCGTGTTCGCGAGAGAAGGAATGCGATTACGTAGAAGAAAAATAACTGATGGCCAAAAGGTTGTTTGTGATCGCGAACATACTTATGTGATCTCATATAGGGGAAATAGCCACTGTCCAAAAATGCATTACGCGATCGCGTACGGTTGCATGCGATCACAGAAGAGGAAAGCAATTCACCAGCTGCTATGGCTGGGCAATGCAAACGCGGAAACGGTGTTGCAAATGCGAAGAAGGCAAAAATGTAAGTATGCGATCGCCTGAGGTGATATGCGAACGCGAAGACAGAAAAATGGGGCGGGTCAACAAAGTACTATGCGATCGCGGCTATGTTTATGCGATCGCATAGAAGGGAGTACCAGCAGGCATGACAGCAGTGAAAAATAGAAGGAAATTGGTCTGAAGCCCATCCGAACCACACCTGAGGCCCGCAGAACCCCATCTAATGACACAAATAAGTCACATAATGTAACACAGACTCGCTCGAGGTCTCAAATCACATTAAACAATGCTGAAACGACGAATCACACCATGAATCGAATTTATGAACTTTCAAATCTTCAAACTTCAAAACTCATGCCGAAACCTATCAATTCAACCTGGAATGACGCCAAATTTGGCAGATAAGTCCCAATTGACATCCCGGAGCTACTCCAACTATCAGAATCGCATTCCGACCCCGATATCCCAAAAAGTCAACTATGATCAAACTTCAAATTTTCCAACTTTCGCCGAATTACCTCAATTTATTCTATGGTCCTCCAAAACCAATTCCGGACACGCGCCTAAGTCCAAAATCACCATACGAATGTTCACATTACCTAAAACTCATTCTGAGGTTGTTTACACAAAAGTCAAAACTCTGGTCAACTTCCATCGCTTAAGCTCCCAAAATTAAAATTTTTCTTCCAATTCGAATCCGGATCATCTGGTAACCGAATATAACCACGCAGGTCGATATACACAATGTGAAGCTGTTCAAGACCTTACACCACCGAACGGAGCTTAAATTCTCAAAACGACTGGTCGGGTCGTTACATTCTCCCCCCTCTTAAAACAACGTTTGTCCTCGAACGTGCCAAGATTCGCCTCGAACTCATCCAATCACTGATTGCACACTTCCAATACACACTCGCGGGTGATCCCACGTCATCCCAACCTACATAAGCCTGATGACAGCATCACAACTGCAATTTAGCCTTCCTATCACCACTTACCAGCCCCATACCTCAATTTCTCACCTTCTACTCATTTCCAAAAGACCTGAGTCTAAATCCATATCTGGCATCAGCCTCAACCAGCTGCATCAACTCATGACTACACCCACCAGGCATGACCACACAATATAGCACATCCCATATAGACCCGTAACAAGACTTCTGATCACAATAGCTGTCTGAAATCAATCCAGCACTGGCGATTAGACTCACATCTGAAATAATTTTGTTTCCAAGCCCCATAATACTGAAAATGATGCACGAAGGCCTCATTATTAGACACCTGAATCACCAAGCCACAACTAACACCACTGGGCACATATCCCGCAAGCTGAAACTCAAGAAGCACATAACGGAAATGACTGAATATGAAAAAAAGAAACACATAAGGGAACTGCCAAACAAGCCATATGGACAACTCTCTATCAATACCGACCTACAAAAGCAATATAACAAGGAAGAAGTAAAGCATATGAACAAAACAAAAGGATCCCATTCTGATATAACTTCTACTGCGGTACTCAGCCCGATCCGAACATATCGAATCACAAAATATCACGAGGACCTCGCCCTCAACTCTAAATCACATACCGAAAATATATCATACCAATTAAAATCTCCCACTAACTCATCTCAGCAAATAAAATCATAATGCTCACTTAAATCACATCTCAATAGAGTATCAAATCACAGCTCGTGACAAAATACTAGGGAAAAATCACATAAAGCTTACCATGATGAACAACAAGGACTCACTACTAGTCTCACCACCCTCAATGATGAATAAAACAAAGATAGACACGGGTTACCACTCATAGAATCTCCCAACAGGAGAAAACATGAAAATATAGTGAAAAGCATGAAACTCACTCATAAATGAAGCGGAAAATAAGGGATTTGTCCTGACTAGAAGAACTATAATGAAATACAAACGGTTCCCCTCTGCAACAAATCAAAACACACATGTATGATAACATCTGGCATAATGGTCTCCAGCCTACTACACAGAACACACCAATGGGCCAGGCCTCCCCCTCTTGGGCGCCCTCTACCCACCTGAATACCCTGCTGTGACACACATGTATGGATCCTGGAATAACCTCTCACCCTGTGACTGGTATCTCCATACTCAAAACAACCTCTGTGCCGACATGACTGTGGAAATTGTGCAATATGAGTACTCTGAGACTCATGAGTACCTGAAACCCCATGCGAAGCTTGTAATGCAAACTGAACTAGCTGACCCACAAAGCCTTTACCATGTCGTACCAGTCCTCCATAATAAGGACCAGTAGATATCTTCGGTCTATGAGGCCTCCTCGCCTCCCTGACCTCTCTCTCCTGATCTCGTCTGTCCTCTCGCTCCCGGTCCACATGTCCTCTAACCGGCGAGCGATCCGTACTACCTACTAGAACGAGACATCTGACTCCAACTCTCGAGTCGTGTTGAACCAAATACCATGCCTGAGCTCCTCAATGGATCTACGGACCCGTCTCCAAACTGAAGCAACCAAGGGAGGTGCATACCTGGCCGACTCACTGAATCTGACCGCATACTCTAATACTGACATAGCGCCCTGGCACAGGTACTCAAAGTCTGCGCGCCATGCATCTCGGAGGGACTGAGGTGAAAACTCCCTCAAAAACATCTTTAAAACCTGAATCCATGCAAGTGAAGCTGACTCGGCGGGGCTACCCAACCCATACACCCGACATCATTGACAAATCGCTTCTCTGAACTGAGACGTGACAAAAGAAACCCCGCTCGTCTCCACAATACCCGAAGAACGAAGAATGCAGTGACACTCCTCCCGAAAACCCAGGGCATCACTTGTCGGCAATCTACTGAAAGATAGGAGGGTGGTACTTACTGTACCTCTCAAGCCTAAGTTGTTCTTCCTCCGATGTCGCTGCCCTAACCACGGGCTGAACTGAAACCACATGTTGTGCTGCCATGATAACTGGATCCTGACCAACATGATCTCGCTGCTCTGGGGTGTAGATGGTGGGAGTCTGAACTCCTCCCCTGATCTGTGGAGTAGCTGGTACACCTGGAATCAATTCGGTTTTCCAACTGGGACTACTGGCAGCTCCTCTACGACTGCTCTGATAGGTGCCCTAACTGCGGCACGTGCTTCTTGTCGACCTATGCCTCTGCCCCTAGCGACATCTTCCTCGAGGGTAATATCATCAGGAACCGCATCTCGTGTCCTCACCATCAGTGAGAGCATGGAACGTTAATTCAAACTTCAAGATCAATGAACTCGCACGATAGGAATGAAGGAAGTGAAATTGTCCAAATAGTTCTGTAGCCTCTCGAAGATAAGTACATATGTCTTCGTACCTATCCGCAAGACTCTACTAAACTCGCTTATGACTCGTAATACCTATGAACCTAGAGATCTGATACCAACTTGTCACGACCCAAATTTCCCCTCTGTTGGGTATCGTGACAGCACCTAGTCTTAAGGACGAGCTAAGCCTATCATTAATAAACATCAATCATAATACAAGAATCATTTAAGTGTTTTTTCTGAAATAAGCCTCTACACCTTACACATCTTCCAAAAAACCTGGTAAGTACAAGTCATAAGCTTCACAAAATTTACACTATAATTCCTAAATACAACTGTTCTGGAACAAGTACAACCGTGTATAAGCAAAATAAGACGGTGACTCCGAAACCCGCTAACGCTAGAGCGATTTTACCTTGAGTCTCCACAACAGCAACCGCGCTGCTAACTATCGATCGGCCGGCTATGCAAATCCTGGAATCTGCACAAAAAAGTGCAAAAGTGTAGTATGAGCACACCACAGCGGTGCCCAGTAAGTATCAAGGCTAACCTCGGTGAAGTAGTGACGAGGACTAGTCAAGACACCCATTGGTCTAATAAAATAAACAGGAATAAATATAGAAAATGATGGAATATGAAATCTGTATAAAGATTACACAATATAACTAACTACATAACAATGCAATGCGGGAGGAAAAACAGTAATAAATCGATGGAATATCATAACATTACACAGAAAAATGGACGGGAACACAGCCAAAAACCGAAACCCACAATATAGTAAGAACAAGTAGTAACTCAGCACTGCGATAATCTCCACCTCTGACCTTAGCCAACAACTCCAACAATTTAATCAAACCTTCGAATATAACCTTTCACCCAACAGTTTATATTTAAGAACTTAAATATATTCGTTTCAAAATAGGAAACTTCTTTTGAAAGGTACTTCCTCCGAATACGTATATATACTTTATAGAAGGAAAGTCTTTAAATGTAATTACTTCAAGATTAGCATTTTTAAAATATACTTTCCTCATAAATGTATTTCGAACTTAATTTCCGATAGAACAAGTGCACGGCATCACCCTTCGTGCTTTTACTCTCGTCCTTCCCATAGAAATCGACAGATACGGCACGTATATTAAGCAAGTAAAAGATATGGACAGTGCAACAACAATTGAGACAAAAGTCAAGTACAGGAAAATAACAATAGGTCACACCAAATATGTAAGTACAGCAATAACAGCTCGAAGTAAAGGCACAATGTATACACGGGGAAACAGATATCACATCATAATGCATGTCCCTCGTCCTCACCTGCACGGGAACACCCTTCGTGCCATGAACTCATAATAATATGGCACGGCATCACCCTTCGTGCATTTGCACTCACTCACAATATCACGCAATGCATCACTAAAAAGAAACAGCAAGCGCAAAAGAAAACAGCTTAACCATAGAGAAACAAGACGTAACAGCGAATCTAATATATTTAAGTCAACAATAAGAGGCCAACACAAGTCAATCAGTTCCAAGTAAATGAAAGTCGGCTAAGATATAGGCTATCCAAATTCCTTTTTTAAGATTTAGCAAATTTCCAGAGATTTTCAACAATTCAAGTAAGAGTAACCGCAAAGATAATAATAATAACTCCAATTAATGGTAGACAATTATAGGGTGAGATCATACTAATTTCAATTAACTAGGCACTTTATGAGTAACAATATAGTATGACAGTAGAAGGGTAGGATCTTCAGTTAAGTCAATTAAGATCACATGAACAACAAAGGGAATCTAAAAGCAATAAATCCTAATTTACGCAGGAAGAGATGAAACTAGAAATTAAGAACTCAGTCATACCGATTACAACTTCATACATAGGGAATATATAAGGACCTAAGAATCCTAAAAGGGCAAGTTCCTACAAATAAGTCTGAGTATGCACTCGTCACCTCGCGTACACGGGCTACAATCAACATAGAAGACTCAAATCCTAAGGGGTAGTTTCCCCACACAAGGTTAGGCAAGATACTTACCTCGAAGACGACAGCCTGGTACTCTAAAATGGATTTCTTAGGCAAAAATACTTCCGGACGGCTCAAAATCAACTAGAACAACTTCAAAACACACATAAAACTTGTAAGGAACTATTCGGGATAATAAAGTTTCAATCTTTACAAAAATATAAAATTCGACCCCAAAGTCAACCCCCGGGGCCCGCACCTCGGAACACGTCAAATTTTACAAAATCCGAATACCTATTCCGATACGAGTTCAACCATAAAAAATTTATCAAATTCCGATACCATTTGGTCCTTTAATCACGATTTTTCATTTTTAGAAATTTTCTTTCAAAACCAACATTTTCCTCAACTCAAAACACAAATCAAATGATAAAAACAGTGACTAATTCATGGAATATATTTAATTCTAGTTGAAGAACACTTACCCAATTGAATTTCGTGAAAATCCCATCAAAAATCATCAAGAACCGAGCTCTAGAAGTCAAAATGTGTTAAAAATGGTGAAACCCTCGATTTTGGAATATAATCTGTCTACCCAGATTTTTAAGCATCACGTTCGCGAGAGAAGGGATGCGATCGCGTAGAAGAAAAATAACTGATGGCCAAAAGGTGGTTTGTGATTGCGAACGTACTTATGCGATTGCATATAAGGGAAATAGACACTGTCCAAAAATGCATTACGCGATCGCAACGGTTGCATGCGATCGCAGAAGAGGAAAAGCAATTCACAAGCTGCTATGGCTGGGCAATACGAACGCGGAAGGGGTGCTGCGAACGCGAAGAAGGCAGAAATGTAAGTACGCGGTCGCTTGAGGTGATATGCGAACGCGAAGAAGGAAAAATGGGGCGGGTCAACAGAGTACTATGTGATTGCGGCTATGCTTATGCGATCGCATAGAAGGGAGTATCAGCAGGCATGACAGCAGTGAAAAATAGAAGGAAATTGGTCCGAAGCCCAACAGAAACACACCCGAGACCCCCGGGACCCTGTCTAAACACATAAACAAGTCACATAACCTAACACAGACTCGCTCGAGGTCTCAAATCACATTAAACAACGCCGAAACAACGAATCACACCATGAATCGAATTTATGAACTTTCAAATCTACAAACTTCAAAACTCATGTCGAAACCTATCAATTCAACCCGAAATGACGCCAAATTTTGAAGATAAGTCCCAATTGACATCCCAAAGCTACTCCAACTCTCGGAATCGTATTCCGAGCCGATATCCCAAAAATTTAACTATGGTCAAACTTTAAATTTTTCAACTTTCGCCGAATTAGCTCAATTTACTCTACGGACCTCCAAAACCAATTCCAGACGCGCGCCTAAGTCCAAAATTACCATACAAAGCTGTTGACATTACCCAAAACTCATTCCGAGACTGTTTACACAAAAGTCAAAATTTTGGTCAACTTCCATCGCTTAAGCTCTCAAAACTGAAATATTTCTTCCAATTCGACTCTGAATTATCCGGTAACTGAATCCAACCACGCACGCAGGTCGATATACACAAGGTGAAGTTGTTCAAGATCTTACCCCACCGAATAAAGCTTAAATTTCAAAACGACCGGTGGGGTTGTTACAGTTTCACTTTTATCATTCGAATAAAAATATTATGGATAAAAATATTGTTATAATTAAATATTTAATATATGATATAAAATATTAATAATTTGAATCCTCAAAAATAAATTGTGTATTTAAGTGATTAAAAAAGATAGTCAAATATTTGAATTAAAAGAAATTAGAATATAAAATAAAATCAATTATAATATTAAGAGTTATATTGGTTAAAATGCAAACATAAATAAGGATGAAATAATAGAAGACAAAATGTATTCATAAAGAGATATCACGTGAGACACAATTTAACATATTTGTATATTATATTATAACATATCATAATTACAAAATAATGTACAACTAATTTAATAAGTTCATCGTATATGTATATTCGGAGATATTAAATACAATTACTATGTTAGTGTGAGAAAAAATATTTTCATCGTTTAAATAAACATTACATTTTATTGTAAGATGAATGTATATATTTTTAGTTGATAGACATTACATCGATGTGCAACCCACGTATACTAAAACTAGTATAACTAATACTCACATTCTTATTTCTTATTTTATTTGCATAAAGTAATACGTAGAGTCACGCATAACTTATTCATATATTATTTATAAGGAAAACAAATAAAGCATGATAATTAAACGAATAAAGTAATAACTCGAGTATAAAAATATTATTTTCCCAAACAAATAACGGTAAAGGCATTAAAAATGCACCCAAAAGAGTATCACTTTACTGGGAAGAATATTGGTGTTTTCCAAAGTGTATGCTGGAAACAACCTTGTTAGTATGTATACAATATATAATGATAGAAGAAAAATCCCTAACTAAAATTCTTAGAACAAGTTTTTGACCATGAGGCCCCCACATAATTGGCAAAATTAACCAGCACTACTCCATATTAGAATTTGATGCCTGTCGCCACAACTAATATTTTAAGCTTTTTGTCTTAAACTGGTAGTGTACCCTTCTTCTTCTTTTTTCTAATCCACGTTTACATAAATGTCTTATTTTTCAAGACAAAAAACTCTCAATACATGGTAACTAATTTCATTAACAGGACATTTCCTTATTTCACAACATAGTCAATTTATTGTGTAAAAATTGCACGGAGTACTCTATTTGGTCGCCCTCATTTAACTTATACCCGCTTTTTTAAAAACTTTTAATTTGTACCTACTTTTTAAATAACTTCAGCTCCCTTTCCCTCGCTGAGCTGAAGTTCACTAGCTGAAGTTCGCCAGTTATAAAAATAAAACTTCAGCATACGGGGGTGAAGTTCCCCAGTTACAAAGACAAAACTTCAGCTCTAGAGCTGAAGTTTCCCAGTTACAAACTTCAGATTTAGAGCTGAAGTTCTCAAGTTATAAAGACAATTACAAAGACAAAACTTCAGCTCTAGAGAACTTCAGATCTAGAGCTGAAGTTTTGTCTTTGTAAACTGGGGAACTTCAGCCCAGTATGCTGAAGTTTTTGTCTTTATAACTGGGAAACTTCAGCCCCGTATGCTGAAGTTCCCCAGTTACAAAGACAAAACTTCAGCTCTAGAGCTGAAGTTCCCCAGTGTAACTGGGGGAACTTCAGCCCCATATGCTGAAGTTTTTGTTTTTATAACTGGAGAACTTCATCCCCGTATGCTGAAGTTCCCCAGTTACAAGACAAAAACTTCAGCTCTAGATCTGAAGTTCGCAAGCTACTTCAGACCCGTCTACTAGAATGCTGAAGTTTTGCGTGATTGCCTTTGCTACTTCAGCCCCGCATGCTGAAGTTATGTGCAAAAGCGGGTACGGATGCAATTTTTTTTTACAAAGCGGGTATAAGTTAAAACGTGGCAAAAAAGTGGGTACGGATGCAAAAGGCCCGTTTATTGTTTTTTGGTTTGTTTACCCTTAAATTCGAGTAACAATTAAACTTGTATTATAGTTTTAAGGATACGTGATCTAATTCAATACCAATTGATAAACGATGAGTTAAATAAATAAATCGAATAATAAAATAAACCAAACCAGTGTTATGTAGTACTTCCGGCCTCGATTCGGGATGGTCTCGAGATAAAGTAACAAGAGCGGTATAGAACAACAATGGACAGTAAGTAAATAGAGAGCATCGTATATATTATTTTCAGTGAATACATGATGTCCTTACAAATGAATTGGGTCCTCTTTATATAGTAGAGGAATCCTAAATAAGGTACAACTCTAATAACAAAAATAAATCTCATGATTGATGTCAATAACCACTAGATTCAATTTCTTCCGACATTTTCGTCAAGATCTTTAGTCGGTTGCTAATATCTCGTCATTTCGTTATTCGACGTCGGTCATGCTTGGTCTCGATCCTCGGCGAGCGCTTCGATCTTCACGCTTCATACTTATCCATCGAGCTCGAGCCAAATCCGTTATGAGCTTATCCTCGAGGCAGCTCCTCGAGCCTAAGAAATCGGACATACCCAGTTTCAACCGTATACAAATAGTCTCCGCGTTTCTTAGAGTAAAATGATAAGAAACGATTTGAGCCTCGATTCCCTGTTATCTCGATCATGACGTAACTGACGAATGTGACCGAAACGTCCCGTCGGTTCGGTTCCCTAAATCATCAATGCATATCAGTTGGTGGTCGGCCACTAGCGCCACCGAACTGTCACCATGAGCCTATAAATACCATCTCCTTCGTAGAAACAAACTTTACTTTTGCTTTGATTAAGTCTTCTAACCCTTCTCATCTTCTCTAAGTTCATTTTCTTCATCAGTTTATTTTTACCACAACATCAGCTCTTTCTTCTTTCTTGGACTCCATATAGCGATGGCTAAAACTTCAAAGACTGTCCCTCGAAAATAAAAAGCCTCCTCATCACGGTCGGTCGGCGATAAAATGTCGGTGGAGCCTCGTATCGAAGGGTGCGTTCCAGGGCCATGTGAACAAACTTCCGACTTTAAAGTCGAAAAGCCTTCCTCAGTTCCTGGCCGATGTGAGCCCATGTCCTGGTATATTTGTTCGATATCTAAAGACGATCTCGAGCAGTTAAAAAAGGACTATAACTGTGACAACATAGAGTTGGTGATTCCTTCCCCCGAGAAGGACATCACTGCCCATGTGAAAGGGTTTCTAAGTATTTTTCACATTGGGCCCCGTAGATTCGGTCATACTCAATTTTTGCCGCCAATATCGGGTGACCCTCGGCTAGATCTATCCCTCCTTTTGGCGTATCATCATTCTGCTCAAATTCTTTTCGAGCAAGGTCGAGAGGATGCCTTTCACCCTCGACCATTTGATGAGGTTATACATCCCTCATCTTTATCAAGGTGGGTTGATAAAGTTCCAGTGTCGGGCAACAAAAGCATTGTTCTCGAGCATAAATGAGGAAAAGGACAGAGGGTGGATAGGTCGATTTGTCCGAATCAAGACCTCCGATCTGATCCATGCCGAGAAAATTCCATTCCCCGAGGAATATAACATGAAACGTAAGTACGATCTCATTGATGATGCTTACCGTTTAGCTTTCTTGATTTCTTTCTAATCTAAGTTCTTTTTCATGGTGCAGCTTCCCCTTGGTTTCTTGGTGCAATTTCGGACCTTGAAGGTTGGGTTCGACAACTGGCCTCTACTTCTTCATATGCCGAGCGTTGTTGGCGCGATTTGGCTAGGGGCCGGTGGGAAGCTAAAATCCATTGTGAGTTGTTTTATTTGTACGTTTATGCTTCTCTGTAAAAATACCTCTTTTTAACTTAGTTTCTCTTCATGCGGGTCTCGGAGACAATGTTGTCATAAGGCCACCTCCACCTGGGGAAGAGGAGGTTTCGAAGCCGACCAAAGAGACGAAGAGGAAAAGGGTCTCGCCTCCAGATACCCCGAAGCCCAGAAAGAGTAGGGCTCGAAAATCGAAGATTGATCCTGCTGCCTTACCTGATGATCTAATCCAACGACTTCGAGAGGAGGATGAAGAAGGAGAGGATGATGACTACTTGCTAGTAGCTCAGAAGAGGGGGAGAACTAAAGCTTCAAAGAATGCTGAGCCGGTGGCGGTCGATGCAGTTCAATCTCGGACTGAAGAAATCTCGGAAGAAGGTCCGAGCAGAGTCCTCGGGTTGTAAAAATGCACCCCACCATGATGAACAATTGGTGGGCGTACCTAAAGGGTCTAGCTTTGAGTCCCTTCAAACAGAAGAGAATGTCCCAAGTGACTCGCTTGGGACAATTAATATTGACGATTCCGTTCCTACGTTCTTCGAAGGCCAATTTCAAGATGCTCGGGCTATGGAGACTGCCGAAGTGGGGACGGCCCACTAAGGGAATGATATATTCCAGGGATGCTTCATAGGGGTCGAAAATGGTCTTGACCTAGATGCTTCGTTCATTTTTGACGAGGCTCAGCGGCTTCTCAAACAAGTATGTTTCAGCCTCCATAATTATGCTTGTGTTTTATTCTCATTTTTCCAAGTCTGATTCTCTTCTTTGTACATGCCAGGGTGCTCCATCGAGAAGCGTGTTCCATATACCAGGCTGAGCTGACCCGATGTGAGGCTAAACTCAAGAAGCTCGTTAGTAGAGAGACGGCCTCAAACTCCTCTATTTTCAAAAAGAGTAGGTGATCAGGAACCTCCAAGCCGAACTGACAAGGGCTCATCGAGAACAGACTGAGCTCATCGAACGGGTAATGTAACTTTTCGGTAGTTTGTTATGTATTCACCTAACTTTGGTAATTAACATTTTGACCTTGCAGGCCCAGCAGAAGAACGAGCTGGTAGAGCAGCTTCGAGAGGAGGTCAAGATGAAGGAGGCCGAGACTCTAGGGTGGAGGCAGCACATGGATCGTCTTGCCTCAGAGAGAGACGCGATTCGGGACCAACTAACTTTGATCGAGCGCCAACTTCAAAGTGTGAAGGATGAAAGCTTGGCTCGGGCCTAGAAGATTGAGGAGCTCGGGGCTAAGTTGGCCGCTGAGCTTGCAAAGGCTAAATCTGAGGAGATCCCTATTACTAATGAAGTCAAATTTTCGTGTGCCATCGAGCATGCTAGGCAACGATCCCGAAGAGAGACTCTCGAGGAAGTGCATGCTCATGGCTTCGACCTCTCAGCTAATATCGAGAGTGAAAAATCCTTGGAGGACGAGACTGCAGCTTTAATCTCTGATGATGAAGACTCTGCCAGTGTATCTGAGAGCGGAGAGGATGAAGCGCTTGAAGAAGCGGCTCCAAAAGTGGACTAGGCCCTTAGGATTTTTCTTTTTCTGCGTTTTTTCTTTGTTTTTTGTAAGACCCCGTGTGGTCTTTGTAAATACATTCTTATAAATAAAAGTTCTTTATTTTTCCAGTTTGTCTCTAATATGGAATAAATTTTACTTCGTTTTTGCCTTCTGAAAATTTTGTTGTGTTAGTCTTTGTAGCCAAACAAACACTAGCTCGAACTTCAATCAAACCCTTAGGTTTTAAAAGCGAGTCCCCGAGCTCAAATAATATGTTCGAGATTTCGGATGGCTTTATTGATGCCATGACTACACTATCTTTATAATTAAGTTCGAGTATGTTTTGAACTTAGAATAAAGAAAACCCTTTGGTTTTTATCGTAATGGATAAGTTTCGAACTTACGGTAACATACCCCTTAAGTTTTTATGATGAATCTTCAATCTATATTCTAGTCGACTTTATTCGAGCTCGAAATAGTGGAACCCTTAGGTCCGAAATGAGTGAGAACAAGATCTCTAACTCTAAATGTATTATCCCTAAGTCTCTTTAGACTAAGCCGATATGGCCTCTAAAAATGGCTATTATTTCCCCTTTTCGACTTAGTAAAAATTTCGTTATGCCTTAGCATTTATTTTTTACCCGTTGGGTTTTTTAGGGTCCGATGTCAATTGAAACCCCTTTGCTTTTTTTTGTCTTGGCATGTTCGCGTTAGGATAGTTTGGTACCTCTTAAGGTTTTTCGAAGGCTGATATTATCGAAGCTTTTTGGTTTTTCGAGGGCTGACATTATCGAAGCGTTTTTTAATTATTTTTCAAGGGTAGCCTTTTAACAGGGTTTTTAAAGAATTTGAAGACCTTTTATTTATTTGCATAATTCAAACGTCTCTGAGTCGCGTTATTTCAGTCGTAGCCTTTGGGTGCCTCTTGGGCTCATTTACCGATTACATTTCGAACTTGTTCGAAATGTTAGTCCCCGAGAATGGTGGCCTTGGCCTATATATTGAGGGGTGCCTCTTTGAGGTCTTGTGACTTCGAATTTAGATAACTCGAGGGCGCAATCCCCCCGAGTGTTCGAAGTATGTTTTCACTTGGCTCTGAGCCACTTTTCATAAAACCATAAGTATGAGATTTGCATAGTAGAGAATTTGCTTCGAGGCACGAGATGTTTGATAAAGAAAGAATGATTCCTTGAATAATTTACACATGCATACATGTTTTTCCATCGGGACTCGACTAATCTATATGGACGCGGTTCATTCAACCATTTATCCCATTACAATGTTTTCCCTATCGAGGCCTTTTGACATGAGGTACGTTTCTCGAACACATATCATCCGAGGGTGATGCCCCCCCCCCCCCCCCCC
>ML432629.1:0-43755 GCA_005239525.1 Nicotiana knightiana
GTCTATATACAATAAAAACAATCTGCAATTTATAGGAGTTAGTAGATAAGGATTTAACTAGAATCTTAATGCAACCCTTCCTTGGTGGAAGAGTTCTAGTCAAACTCAACTCCTAAATCCTTCCTTATCTTAGATTCTATTCTTATTGAATAAGGAGTCCTTCTCCAATTTCATTTTTGCAATCTTTTCTATCAGAAAATATCTCAATTTTACCAGAATACATTTATCGCATGCATGTGCATCTCATGTGCCTTTAACTCTGCTGGTCTATGTCACCTGTGATGGACTTGGTTCATCTCAGAGTTCCTTTGTCAATCTTCAAAACTATTTCCTTTACTGGGTCAACAGAGATTTTTGTAAAATTAGGATTTAGACCTCGAATTGAGGTCAGATTTCAAAATAAATTACATAACGGGGCTCAGGGTGAACGGTTGATTGGGTTTTGGTCCGAATCTCGATTTTGACCAAGTGGGCCCGGGGTTGACTTTTGTTGACTTTTTCAAAAATGATCTATATTGAACCTCTTTCATTCGTGAGTAGTTTCTAAAGCTTATCTTGAATCATTTGGTCAATAATTTGCTAGGTGTGGTTGATTTGGAGGCTTGTTCAAAAGGCTAACCTTGATTCGAGGGAATTAGGGACCCTTGAACTACATGTTGTGTCAAATGGCGTATATGAGTGTATGTACGTCGTTACATTACTTGCTTCCCTATTTTTGTTGCTTCATAGTATATCTTGTTTCATGCTTTGATTGTTATATGCCATATTTGTTACCTGCCATTTAGTGTTCCTTATATTAAATTGTCCTTTCCTTCTATGATTCCATGGTTATTTGTTACTTGTCTCTATTCGCTTTTCTTGCATATCTTCAATAATAAAGTTTCATTTATATGAGTTGCTAACTGGTAGATACCGCTGAGCTGGTAAAGTTGAAACATTTCAGTTGTTCGAGATTTTTTGATTATCATGTTATTTTTCATTGCTCGTACATTTGTTCTCTTGATGTAGAACTTCTTGTAATTTTGGTTGTTGAATTGATATTGTTGATTGAAATTGTTTGGGGAGCGGGTTGTACGCCGCAACGAAAATTGAAAGGTAATGAATTGAAATGGCGAAATAAGGACGGATCATGATATTGACAGATGATGATATGGTGGGATCAGGTTGCGCCCTGCAACGGGTTGTTTAGAGTTGATATTGTAGGATCGGGTTGCACGCTGCAACTAATTCATTAAAAATTATATTTGTTTGTGACTATTGGATTGGCCTCGGTAATCTAGAAGAGCTTATATGACTGGTTATTCTGGACTCTCTGTTAGTTGGATTTGAGTTTGCTTTTATGAGTTAACTGGTTTACTTCCATTCTTGTCTTTTCTATTATTATTATTATTATTATTATTATTATTATTATTATTATTATTATTATTATTATTGTGTACAGGTTAATGTAAGTGACACACCTTAGCCTCGTCACTACTTTGTCGAGGTTAGGCTCGGCACTTACAGAGTACATGGGGTCAATTGTACTCATACTATACTCTGCACTTCTTATACAGATACCGAAGTTGGTCCTAGCAGTGTTCAGTAGCCTTGCTTGGATCCACAGCCCTGAAGTCCCTTCTACTTCATTGTAGTTGTTTACTTTGATTCAGACAGGTATGTTTATTTCATACCTTTATCTATAGTATTCTAGACGCACATGTATTCGTGACACTAATTTCGGGATTTTGTATTTGAATTTCGTCACTTATTAGTTTATCACCTTATTTTCAAACTATTAAGTTTTATCATTGTCATTTATTTTGAAAATTTTTAAAAATGGATAATAATATACTTAACGTTAGCTTGCCTAGCAAATGAAATGTTTGGCGTCATCACGATCTCGAAGGTGAAAATTCTGAGTCAGTAACATATATACATAAAATAGCGGGCACTCTTTGTGCAAAATCCTGTGTATATCATTATCCTGTGTAGTTTCACCCCACCAATGATAGCATCAAGAAGTCTTATCAACTATCCCCAAGGGAGCTGGCTAAAAAGCTCTAACACATTGCAAATACACCTCCAGTACCAAAGCTTCATTTTCTCTTTGTAATACTTAAACAAAAACTTTATGATATAGTCTAACTGGACCCGTAAATCATATTCCATATTCAAAGCTTCACAAAGATACACATATGCATAACATAAGAACCAACAAACCAATGAACTGTGTAATAATCCCTCCTTGTCATTTTCCTTAAATAGAATAGTGAAAGTAAAATGAGAAAATGACACTATAGCCGCTCTCAAAATAATTTGCTGAAAAAATATATATTTTTTGTAAATATATATACACGTGGTATGTTATACAAGTTTCTGACACGGGCTAAAAGTGATAATGCCCCAAGTAAAATAAGAAATCGGTTAAGAAATACATTCATACAAATACGACGAACATGCTCGGTGATTCAGGAAAAAAACAATAATACCATCACTCGGCATCTTATACATGTTAGAGCAACTATCGGATTTTACACGAGAAAGATCACATATAGCACAAACCCAAAATACAACGAAAAAGATTATTCGACTACATTGATTTAACGTATCTGTACCTAACTCTACAAAATTTCTACTGAACAAAATCTAAAGGGACCATGAAGAGCACAGACAATCAGTTGGGTGCTCAGCACCAGTTGGCATTTCCACAGCTTACGCGAAAGATCAGCCATTTGAAGGCATGATTATGACAGTTTTAACAACACTAGACTTGTAATTCATTTGAAATTCAACACCACACCATGCTGTCTCGAAAGCCCAGACAATGCTGAAGAAAAATCTTACAAGCCAACCCAATATGAGCGACCATTGCAGTTGTGTATAGGAGATGAACTGGGAGAAGTCACGCACCACTCGTACCAAACCTATATTTCATTAAGCCAAAAAGTTTAGAGATAGGTATTCGACAAACTCACAATGAGGTTAGGAGCAAAATATGCCCTTCAAGTAAATTTTCGCTATCTGGGTTCTTGAGTATGGAGATTCAGATTATTGAGGACACTGATTTAGTGTTTTTTCACTCACAAGGGAATTTGCACTTCAATCCGGAGTTTATCCAAATCACTTCATGTTTTTATCATCAAAATCATTACTCTAGCTGATACAGATGGGATCATACACAAACATGTTTGGAAATAATTACCTTCGAAGTACCACAACAACGCCAAATATGAACTTCTAGAGGAACACCAGGTTGAGCAACGATAGGCGTCCGCAATGGGAAAAATATAGGGAACCTGATAAGAATGAGTAAGAAGTTGACTTTTTAATCCACAACCAAGACATAGTTATAGAGATGGTGTTTGAATACAAAAATATCACTTTTGACTGAGGTCTCCTAATGATTTAGTGGGTAATTAGTTCGGCTTCACCGCCAAAACAAAGTGCTATAAAAAAGAGATCAACACTATATCGACACCAATATTAAGTAACTCAAAGAAGATAGGTCAAATGCCTCTACAAGACTCTAGAGAAAAGTAGGCAGAATAAAGAATTAGCATACCAGCTGAACATGTTCGGTGTTGCTGTTGATGGTTCAATACCAAGATGAACGTCCTTGTAAAGTACAGCATCAAAGTAGCCTGCAAATCCTGTTTTTGACAGGCGAAATCAATGAGAAGTCAGGAAGGAGTAAACAGAAATCATTCTTTGTATAGAGCTTTAGTAAACCAAGCATTGATAAAACCAACAATCTAACATCAAATCAGTCCAAAAGATGAAAGAAACTACGTATTCCTAACTCATAACTCCCTTTGCTCATGGAAATAAGATGAATTCCGCCAATGCTGGACAAATAAACTAGACGGATAGACTTGACAGCATTAATGAATTGCATCAACAGTAAGAGAAACCTTTTGTTTTCTGTATGATCATCGATAAATTTCCATTGGCATCAATAAAATATTAACTCGCAAAAGAATGAATGACTTCTCCTCACTTACAAGAAAAAACAGACAGTGAAAGAATTGTTTTGAACAAGGCACTGGTGAAACCAGCCCCCACTTGCCGAAACCATTATGCCTCAACCCCAAGCTAGTTCGGGCTAGCTATATAAATTCTCACTACCCATTTGGCTCCATCTGGATCAAGGAAATGGACCTGTTTGGATCAGGAGCTAAAAAAGACCTTTAATTGCTAGATGTCATCGCACATTCATGCTTATCCAAACCAAATGAATAAAAATGATTTCAAGTTCACTACGTATTCATCAACTTTGGTTTTTCCTAAGTTACAATAATTAGTTCTAAGATATACTTTAATTTTATTTAGCATAAAATCAATGCTTATAATTTCTTAAAAGAGGTTTTATTGGGGCCATCAAAAGGTCAATTGGAAAGTGTTGAATAAATAGAAAACAATAGCACAGATGGAATTATTATATGGGCAGAACCAGGAAACACAACCAGAGGTGGAACACAGACCTGCCCAGCAATTCATCCAAGACAATATATATCATATGCTCTGACCAAAAGGTTTAACCATTAGCCCAGTGAATAAAGACTAATAAACTTACGGTTCAACAGTTCGAGTCAATAATGAAAGTGGTAACATAGGGACAGAATTTTGTTTTGCATTAATGTTAGACTGGGTTCAATGAGCATCTCTAAAATGTCACCATTTTCTTTAGTGCATCTACCTTTACACCATCCTTCACTAAATACTAAGGCATCATTTGGACTATATTATCCAGCAACAATTTCACGATGAGGAGAATGTTTAGATACCCATCTTCTTTGTCACCCTTTATCACAAATTTCTGAATCTGTAGCTGACTACGACTACAAACATCATTCTTCATATTTATGGTATTTAACTACAAAGTAAAGCACATGAAATTAGTATATGAGCATGACAAATACCATGAACCAGGGCTGATCCAGTGTCAGTGGGTATCTCAAATCGTAGCTTCTTATACCGATGATTGCTTTTCGTAGTTGAGTGCTCTGGATGATTGAATGTAAAGACCTAACAAAACATAGAATAACAAAAAAGATGTTGGAAATGGGATGCACCACATCTCAAAATCACTAGTACTCATAAAGTCATAACATTTTCCTTTTTCGTGCATTGTTAATTTTTCATTGTTTTCTTCCTTGCTATTGTGCAAGAAGAGAAGTTTTATGTCTGGTTCACGTTACTCACTTTACTGTTCGTGAAACACATGGAGTGGTACGAATTTCATTATGTTTCTGTGCTAAGCTTTTCTGTTTTTTCCTGAAACCAGTTGCAACATTTTGAGAAGGGAGAAAATTTACAAAGATAACCTTGTGATTCTTTTTTCCCATGAGTCAGCAGTTTAAGCAACTCTTATGAGTATCTTTGAACATTTTGCAATGTTTAGCCTTTTCAACAGTGTAAATTTATTTGCTGATCTCATTAGTGGAAAAACTACAAAATTTAAATCAGGATGCTTCATGACGTAAAGGAACTTACTGGTTGAGGAGAAGTAAGTCTCGCTATACGATGGAGCTTGACAACATAAGCAGTTTCGAAGTGCACAAGATCTTTGTGAGATTTGATCTGTGATAATTGTATCAATCATATAAAAGCTAAAAAAGATAAAGTGAACATGCAAACTTAAAAGGGAGGTCACTAAACCCCATATATATAGTATCAAAAAATGAGGGCTTACATCGTTGTATAGTTTTGAAGCAGTCACAGGCTGGAAAAAACTTGTATACCTGAAATAAGCAAAGAAATTTAATATCATGGCAGATTAGTAGAATTTTTAAGTTTAGATGAACATATTCCACTTCTAAATCGATTGCAAAATTTGCAGTTAAGAAGATATAACAGATTGAAACTACAGGAAACAGTGGGAAGAAAAACATTTCTCAAGGAGACAAATTTCCAATATAGGTGCTTATGTCACCAAAAGGCAATTCAGTGTTCCTCATGGAATCACTGTACCTCCAAAATTTGTAATGGAATCACAGAAGTCTAATATTATAAGATATGTGAACTAATAATTAGTAAATTAATACTGCAGATGCTCGCAAAAGAGGCGGCATTAACCCTATTCATATACGATCTTCCCTGCCAGAGAGCAGTGTAATATTATCAGATATGTGGATCGTGTGTTAACTAGTGTATACCTTAAGCATAAAAAACAAATGACCATATACAGTATTTGAATACGTACGATGATGGAATTGAAATTCCGTCTTCCTTAAGAAATCTCTGAGCACCATCAAGACACTCAGGTGACAGCTCATTGTCACCAAATGACCCAAGCAATTCACTAACCTGTATTAGTTTTTAAAAAAACGATGAGTGGGGAATTAAAATGACAATTTGCAAATGAAAGAACAAACATTATATTTTATGAAGAAAATGAATTGTTTCTTGATCCGAAGACTTGGTTTATTACCAAAATGTCAGCTTTCTCCGGAGCATCCCAGCAGCGCATGTCACTTGAAACTATAGTGACAATTTTTTCCCAGCCCTCAATCTTTAGTAAGCTCTGTCTCAAATAAATAGCATACGCCAAGATAATATACATTAATGAGTCAGCTAAAACAGTAAAAGTAAAAGAGAAGTCAGTTAGCTCCCAAATTTTCCAACAAAGGGATTTATGTAAAGAGAAAGAAAACATCAACTAACTATTTGGATCTTCCGTCAAATTTGAAGTCAATAAAGATCTAGAATCTATAAGTGATGTCAAATGCATGGAACAAAGGATTCAGAGTTTTGCTAATCTTCGAATACTCCCTCCGTTTCAAACTAGATGAGGAACTTTCCTTTTTATTTTGTTCCAAAATAAATGACACATTTATAAATTTGGAAATAATTCAACTTTAAACTCTTCATTTTACCCATTTTACCCTTAATGAGAAGCTTTTATAACCACAAAAATGTCATGGCCCCACAAAGCTTTTACCCCTTAAGCTTTTAATATCACAAGTTTCATAAGTCTTTTTTTTTTTCTTAAAATCCGTGCCGAGTCAAACTACCTCGTCTAAATTGAAACTGAGGTAGTATGATTTTCCCCCTTTACACATATCAGGTATATGTAATATGTCTCTTAGCATCCATACATCCAGCTTTATATTGCACTCTTTACATTTTGGGCCGTCTCAAAATGTTTGACACCATTCCATTTTTATTCAACTTTCACAACACTGAAGAATTCAAATTCATTAAACTATTTGACTTTCATATTTTGATCTGATGTTTTGATAATTTTTCTGTATGATGCTTCAATATTTCTTCCATTATCCTCAGATAATTCATATATGTGTCAAATTAGAATCTAAACAGCCCAAAATTTCAAAATCCAGCTATTTCGATGTTTTTCTTATTTCAGCGGATATCTAAGAACAGATACTGAAGTTTATGAAAACTAAACAAATCCTAGACTTAAAAAGAAAAGGAATAGCAACAATAGCCACGCATCAAAAGTTCATGAAGCTAAATTTAAAAAGACAACAATGAATGATTACATGTAGGGTGACAATTGCATTTGGATTTTTCTCGACAGCATAAACTCTCAACTTGCGTCCAGTTTCTTCGGCAGCCTGTTAGTGACGAGGTAAAAAAAAAAAGATGATATATTGGCAAAAGGCAATTGTCGTCTTCCATTTTTTTCTTGTTTTGACATTCTCTACAGGAAGAGATTTAAACCTGCAAAGAAGCTCTGACGAGAGGTCCACGTCCAGCTCCAACAACCATCAACACCTGCAACGAGCATTTAAAGAAATCAGATTAAAGCTGAGGTATGCCACTAAAATTAAACTCAATATGAAGTCTCGAGCTGTTTAAATGAGAACAAGTTAACATCCAAAGCAAAGATAATTTTCAAAACAAAACCCTTACAGTAGTGATTGTAGATGCATTTTCATCTGGAACCCTGTCTACCAAAGCTTTCGCAACCGCTCTTTGATACTGCCAGAACAGGAGTCAACAGTGATCAGGGAACACAACTTTACTAGTAAAGAATACAATTAACGCTCAACATTTACCAATTAACCACCGACCTTCACCGTCATAATGCAGGGAAGGCCAGTTGCAATTTGCAAATAATTAAAAGGACTAGGTAAAGGAATAAGTGAAAGAGAGATAATAAGGTGTAATGTGCGAGTGTATATCCATACCTAAGGATAATGAAAACATGAAAAGCAAAGCAATCAGGAGCTATAGTTTTCAACTATATAATGAATGAGACAACATTTATTTTGCTCATACGATTTCCTTGTATGCGAACATTTTATTGTGCACTTTGGCTTCTACAGGAAAAGGATGCAAGTTAAGAAAAAGGGCAACCATCTTTAAATGTCGTCAAAATGCAAAATATAGAATTATTAGGGTAGCGAATTTAAATAATCCTTGCTTTAGTGGGAGTACAAGGTACAGATTGGATGGAGTTTGTTCATTATCAGATCAATTCCAACCCAACTTGCACAACTATTTGAATTGCAGTCTACATTTGGATAAATTTTGAGATTCCTCAAACGACTTCAAACGAAAATATTTGGGAAAAGGCTAAGGAATAAACACAAGCACAATGAAAGAGTCAGATCTCTTGCTATTCAAGTGGTGAAGACTCAAAACCAAAGTGCTAACACCATGTTGTCAGTATCTGTACACCTCCTTAACAGGGCAGCCTCTTGTTTCTCCCAAAAACAACAATAGATGCTAATAGATTAAATTTTAATGGACATTTTTCTTTCAAACGGAAATGAACATTGCAAAAGTATGCCAGTTTTAATCTTTTTATAAAAGACACACTGCTTAGTACTTCAGAACACTCTAACCTATAGCAACAACCAACAAGCCCCTGACTAAGTTTAGTTTGAGCCTTGTTGCTAGAATTGACAATAAGCTTGACCATACCTGTATGTATTTGATCGTATCTTTCTCGAATGTTTCATAAGTTTGCGCCTCCAAATTGTCCATAAGAGGCTGAAGGAAAGAAATCAATAAAAAGAAATTCAACTACCATATAGAAGAAAATTATGAAGATAGAGAAGAAAGCGAACCTACCTGTAGGGGAGACTGTAAGTAATCTCTATAGCCAAGCTGAAATAGAAAAAACCCTCGAGTGTCATTTAAACTTAATAGAAAAGAGCCACCCAGTCACTAACACCCCCAATGCCCAGGAGATACACTACCTCAAAACGTTCTTGTTCAGGAAGTGGATCCATCCTTTGGTACAAATAAGCAATGTAGTCCAGGTATGACCTTAGTGGATGTCGCTGCATGCCTGAACGATGTTAATACAAACTAAAGCATTCTTGCTAACAATAAGACTGCACATAAAGGAATAGAGAACCTAATGCTTGCATTTCCAAAGGTGTATGCTCTGGCGATTGAGAAAGAGGCTATGGTAGTCGATTGTTTTATGAGGGATAACAAGTGGTTCATGAAGGAGATAAACTTCCTAGGGCCACCAAGACGCAACTAGGACAAGACTGAAGAAATCTGCCTGATGGGGGTAAGGGGGACATGGTTTGAAATAGATAGGAACGAAATCCTTCATGATGATATATTATTATATTGAGTTAAGAGAAGGAGACAACAGGGAGGTGAGGAAATATTATGTGGCACGTCAAAGAGATGGTCTTGTTTCGCGGCATGCTATATTAATAAATTAAAGGAGATGGAGGTGAATTGGTGTTTCTTATACATGGAATATGGAGAGGATACGGATCATCTTGGTTGCACGTTAGCTTGACAACACAATCAAAACGGTGGTTTTACGGATATTCAACATTTCATGAGTATGCCCGGCCCCGTGACAGTGGAAATAACAACGCCAAGTAGGACATAACAAAAGATTGGAGTGACACTAAGGCAGATTAAAATACATTATTGGGACTTTCTAATTATCAAAATTAATCTCAAATACAGTTCAATGTCATACCATCAATGCCTTCACTTGAATTATTACTATTGTGATTTGACCCTGAAGTTCCCGTGGGGAGATTCTGCATTTGTTGTCCAGAAATCACTATCTGCAGGAGATATTTACAAGAGAAAGTTCATGGTAAGATCTCAAAATGATGTCACATGATTATCCAACAAGATAATTAGTTAGTAGAAGACTCGAATGCAGATAACAATTCGGCAGATAACTCGGCATATGAAATTAGCAGATATGACGAGTATTCTCAACTTGCTAGCAAATGGTTAGATGGGATGAAGCAGCTGTACTCAAATTGGAAGCCTAAAAATATATATTAAAGGAGAATATATGAGCTTCATTCATTCTAATGAAAAAATTGAAATCCCTGCTAAACAGATGAATTACGACAAAACTATCAGCAAAATTTTACATATCCATCAAGTCCGAGAAACATATGCATGTTACTTGAGCAAAAACTTCAGTTACTCATTTGTAGGCAAAATTTTGAAAATAGGTCAGGACCAAGCTGAACAAACCTACCAATGTATGAGCTCGAACCACAAGAGATGTATGTAATTTAGGTAATGAGTTACTAAAAATGGCCAAAACTGGAATAAGTGTACATTACACAAGAAATCGTGATAAATAAAACGGTGGTAGTGTAAGTACTAGCTTCCACTTGTCTTCAGTTTTAAACAACACATTCCCCTTCAGTCCCACTTGCTCTTCAGTTTCAAAGAATCCCAATTCCGTTCAACTCCTCACACACTCCATCTTTTATTAAGTAAATAAAGCTCCTCTAACACTCCACTTATCATTTTTATTTCTCCTTCACACCCTACAAGCAATTTCCTTCCACCAGGCAATGCACCATTTCTCTTTCAAGATCCTGCTTGTAACTGGCTATTCATATGCCCAGGCTACCTAGCTTTCGTCATCATCCAGCATACCCTCCCCCAGAAATGAGTAACCAGCAAGTGGTCCATGCATTTACCACCATTTTGAGCCTACACCAAGATTGACTCTTACCTTTAGTTGCTTTCCAGATGAAACCAGAGAGTGAAATCAAACACTCCCCAAGGAACCTCCCATCTGCGTCTATATCACATTTTGGTAAGGACCCCATCTCCTGACCCTATCTCCTCTTCCACGTGTTGCAGCAAATATCATACTAATCCAGTTTCGCCAGGAATCCTAGTGAATGAATCGCAGAATTTAAAGCATATGGCAAAGACGAATCACCTAATTGCACTTCCCAGAACTATTTGTCAAACGTGGCTAACTTCTCATGCTGAATCATTTTGTCAGCCAATCATTTTTCCTTGAACCTTTCTTCAGGGTTGAGGAGCCAGTTATCGTGGCCAAGTTAGTTTTTAAGGTTAGTTACCTTCTTGTGGATCTGTTCCAAACACTCGTATAGAATATGTACATATGGCTGAGTTTGTAACACGGTGTTAAGCAAACAATATGAATTTGTAAAACCAGAATGGATCTACCTACGGCTATCTTCTACAAATGTATCAGCAAAAAAACATAGAGCTCAGCAGAAAAATATAGAGAGAGACAGAAGCATTTTCTCTACAATTGAAAGAACAGTTTAGATTAGTGGCCATTACCAGCAAATGATCAAAAAACAAAGACTGCTCCCATGAATCTGTCACCACTCTTATACCCCAAATTTTAAGACATGCATTGAACTCTATTGTTAATGGCAAACTCCACAAAACAGAGATGAGGACGAGAATGTGCTACCTGAATTGAGTGGTTGAAAAACCCAGTCAATAGATTTTGGTGTCGTTTTGACAGACAAGGGAAGCCACGTGCATTGGTGAGAAAAGTCTGGTAAATCAGCACATTAACATTTACTTATTTGAACAAAAGGAGTATCAAGCACTACATTGGGCAAAAAGGGCCAACCCCTTCAACTTCTTACATTGGAATTCATTATGGCAGCTCTAACAGGCTCCCCGAACCACCGCGCAAGTGAATTTGCAGAGGGTAATGAGCATCTACGCAGCAAGTAAACTGCATGTAAGTATTCTGACATAATCACGTCAAAGAAGTGAATTTCAAGAATTCTCCTCAAAGTTTATCACCTAGAATCCATTAAATTTAAAATAATAACACTTCACAAATTTATATACATACAGAACATCGAGTGCAACTGAGAGCTGACTATGATGTTCACCGAGAGTACGAAACGAGTTCCACATTTCCCACGAATCTCTATGTTCTTCACCCTGATTGGCATAAAGAAATCCATCATCAAACTAAAGCACTACTTTTGAACTTATCTATTAAAATTAAAGCGTTAAGCCATAGCTCAGACAACATAACTATAGAAAATTAAGAAGAGAAGCTTTCGGGAGATTTATCAGGTCAAATAATTAATAACTAGACTTAAGACTAAATGCAGAAAATAGAAAGTGATAAGCAGGCCATTCACTTCTACCAGCAACCCGGTACCAGCAAAAAGAAAACCAGAATCACTTCCTTATCAGAAAGGTTATTTGAGTAAAGGAAATGAATCATCATGGTCCATGGCTTGGCCAGAAGGATCCAAGTGCAGCATAGAAAATGCCACCAAATTGACAATTATAATCATGACGATTGTTATACCATCTTCCATTGGTACCAAATATTCAATAGACAAGTCTGACAGCTAGGGGAATATAAAGTTATAGATCTTCACTAAGCAGTCATGCAGCAATTACTCACCATAGAGTTAGGACTTCTATTTCCATCGTCATCGTCATCAGATTTCTCCAATGGAATCCTTAGCCACAACTTCAAGCCACAAAACATCAGAACGAGAATATGAAACAAAAAATATACAATGCAGGAACATGTTTTTAATGTTTAACAAAAATGGAGGAAAAATAACTAAACCATAACAAAGACAAGATTGACACCTGCATATTGCTAAGATTTTGTAGAATTTGATTCACACATCTAGCATAATTAGCACAGGTCACTCCCTTGGGTGCAGGAAGAAGACATGCCTGCAGGAAGAAGGTTCATGAGCAATAAACAAAAGTGTCGCTTAACTCAAGCAAATAAAAGTTGCACACACTGGAGAGCGCAAAAAGAAAAGTAACTGCTAACTGCAGTTACACAATCAAAGCAATCCCCCCCCCCCTCTTTTCTCCACATCCTTTGATGGAGGCAAACATGGAGGGACATGCAAAAGTTGCTGACCCAATAGAAGTCTACATGGCTAGACAATTTTTCCCATAATGGTGGTTACAAATCAACTTATGTGCCTCAACTATTCCATCATTACTCGGTAATTCTATCCACCAACGCTGGTATTCAGAACACTGGTCCAGCGCTGTCTTTATTCTAGCTTCATCCACCGTTAGGCCATACCACTTGGTGGGCCTTCACAAATAGACTATTGCTAGAATTCAAGTTATCTTTAGCAGTTGTCAGCCCGAGGAAAATCTAGCGGCTAACCAAAGCAAATGCTCAAACAATGAGTTTAAGGTGAAGAAGTAGAACAGTTGAAAAAGTAGGATAACTAAATCCACTTGCGCTCCACAGTCTCTAATATAGAAAGCTTAAGGAATACGTCTGATCTTATCAAGAGCCCTTACACTATATGCAGTTCATATAATGAATTAAGCCTTGAACATACTGTTATATAGGAAAGGGAACTGGCGAATGACTCAGAATGTTTTGGGCTTATGCTAACTTCAGCACAAGATTACAAAATAAGCCCCAAAGTTGGGGCATAAATGCCAAGAAGAAACATCTGGAAGGTAAAAGAACTACTGGCTAAGATCCCCAATCACCAAAAACTCCCGTTTTTATAAGAGTAATGCTCAGGCCAGCTTGCACATACCTCACTACTCCACACCTGGTATGTGCTACTTTCCACCAGGTGCTTGGTAACTCTATCCACCAACGGCTTAGGCAGATGGGAAGAAATCACCTTCTGCTTATTTTCTCTACTAGGATTTTAACCCTTGTCTCCAAGAGAAAAAACACTCTCTCTATATATATACACACACACATACACACACAAAAAAAAATGTTAAAATCTTTTTCAAATCCATTGGTTAACATAAACGTTTTCAGCCCAACTTACCTCACCGACATTCTAGCTATTACATATACGTAAAGAGCAAGTAATAGACAGACAAAAATGAAGAGTAACAGTAGCATGAGGTTCTTGCTTGTTGTCCTTCATCTCTTCATCTATATCTCAAAGTCAAAGTCTCCAATCAGATTTGACAAAATCCAACACAAACCGCATAGCATATTCGCACCACTGGTACATTGTCATATCAAGTCAACATGGTGCTTGTGGTCAAACTGTTGAAATTAAAGGTGGTAAAGAAGAGTCTGATGGAGACAAACAAGTCATAGTAGCACTTTCTGTGCATGCTTAAAGACATTTTGGCGAAACGCAAATCTGTAATTAGAAATTTAACGGACGCTTGTTCATGTCGATACACTTTTATGTGAATGAAGCATACTTTTGTATGTTGGATAAACACAAAGGACTTGTATTGAATTGGAGATTAAGTGGGTGCCAACCCTGTTTACTGTAGGGGGAGAAAGACAGAGCCAGAGAAGCATATATAAAAACTAAACTGCAAGAAACAATAAAAATCTGGAGATAATAAAAGTAACGAGAAAGGAACACATTTGCAAAACACAACATAGAACATTGCAACAGTCTCACCTGCAGTGAAAGGTGAGAAGCCCAAGCTATTTCTTGTTTGAGAGCAATCTCAGAATCCCTCCGAAGCATCTCATCTTCAGAATCCAAGTCAAGCCATGAGCTAATTTTACCTAGATCACATGTGCCAGAAAAAATAACAAAATTAAGATGATGTGGAGAATGATCCATTAATATATCAATCACTATTAGAACCTTCATGAATAGATTTCATGATAAGGACTACCGAAACGACAATTAACAAACAATTTGTTTTACAATGGAAAGTCAATCGTGGATATTACATTATAATTCCTCTGAATGATAAACAATATTAGCATCCCAAAATAAAAATGGATTCATTCCACCTATCTGCTCAGGATCCATGTGATGATCCATTTTGACTATCATATCCACAATAGAGAAAAACCACCAAGTCTGCGTCTAATATACTGAGGAGAACATCCAAAGAGAATAAACTTGCGTATTCCTTTTTTTGCAGCGCAACGAAAAAAACAACAATAAATGCATCAACACTTATCACCAAAAAGATAAAACAACAGTAAATGTGTTAATCAGACAATAAGAGACTAACAAATGAGGATTCCACAAAGAGTTTCAAATTGCTGAGGAGGATAAGGAAGACACTCAAAAGGGCAGCCTAGTGCACTAAACTCCCTCTATGCGCGGGGTCCGGGAAGGGCCGGACCACAAGGGTCTATTGTATGCAGGCTTCCCTGCATTTCTATAAGAGGTTGTTTGCACAGTGCAAAATAATATACAATACTTAGACCAACAAATATTAACTAAATCTAAGAAAGAAGAGAAAGAAGCTCTACCAACAACATGACTACTCCATTGAGAAGGGCTTAGCACCAAGTCTGACCCCGCAAATGGAAGCACCCCAGATCCACCATTGCTACTCTCCAGTAAGCTAGGCCTATAAGCAGGATCCATCTGCATCACAAAATTAAGGATTAAATAATGCTATATTGATTAAGATGAAATTTGACGAAATTTATAGAGTTATTTCCATTCTGAAGACCAAGGCATCCCTTACTATTAGCACTCCAAGCAAAGAGTATGCTCTAGTATAAGACACTATAACGAGTGGCATACTTATCATGAAAAACAAGAGAACACATATCTTTAGCAAGCCCACCTAATACAAACTTCAATGAGCATCTTCTTTTTAAATTTAATGATGCTTTTTATTAGATTATGGCTACAGAGACTATACAAAAAAATAGTAATAATAATGACAATAATAAAAAAATTGTGGTCATTACATGCCATCTCTCACTAAGAAAACACGCCATCTTCTTTCACTAAATTCTCTAAAGCTCAATGTCTTTCTCAATGTTTGTGCTACAATCTTTGTCTTTGCTAGACCTTCCTATCTCAAGACCATCTACCTATCACCACTTGCACCGATAGCGGAAAGCACCAATTAATTACTCAAGTTTTTATGTACCAGATGGCTACAACAACTATGCCTCAACTCCAAACAAGTTGGAGCCTGCTATATAAATTCTCACTGATCATGTTTCTCCATTAAAACTCATCTCATGCTAATATTATGCAAATACAAATAAAAATACTTTTAAGTTTTGTATATTTTCCAAGCGTATAAAATCTCTTAAAGGCTAAGCTACTCCTAAAAATATAGGACCTGCATTTAACGTGTTAACGTCTAAGACATATTCTCCACTAATATGTATTGCCTATATAGATCCTTTTCTTCCATTATTATGTTCTAATTTTTGCTAAATATGCATGCATACCCAGAAATTGTAAGTCCTTCAAGATAATTTCCTTCCATGTGAATTTCAATGTGCTCCATCCTTTTTTAACACTTTTAGTCACCAGATGGCTATCAGAAATTATTCTATTTTTTCAGCCCTCTCTTCAAAAAGTATCCTACCTTTTCCCACCCTCTTTGTGCTTCCATCAATAAGATTTCAAAAGATAATATTTACTCCATTGCTTCCCAGCAAATGATTGATAGGAAAAGATTTCCTGACCTTCCTATACCACAATATTTCAATAAGCTCATTATCATCTTAGTATTAGTGAAAAATTACATCACAAAAATTGTCGGATAGGTACAGTGCAGGAGTAAAATAGAGTTTCTACTTGACTAAATAACCTAGAGAGTAAGACCGTGAAATAAAACTCCAACACAATTCAACACTTATTGTGTCCACTTCATCTTCACAAAAAAAAATAATAATCATATCCACTTTACCCCCCCCCCCCCCCCCCCCCCCCAAAAAAAAAAGCCCCCCAACATGCCTAACACCAAGAATAGAACTAGATGACCCCTTTAATCAAGTCAAATCTTGTAATTGTTGAAGTTTTCTATGCATACATATAACATAGATCTATGTTTTCGTGAAGTCATTATCCAAATATGCTAACTAAAGAAGAGAAAGGAATTACTTAGATGTGTACTTGTAACATAAAGGAAATAAAAAGGGCACTAATGATAATACCATGAACATATATAATGGGCCAACAAGCAACCCAAAATTATTAAACCCCCACCAAAAAGATAAGATACCATGACACTACTAGACCAGTGAAGTTAAAGCCCATTTAAGGCGATTTTAAGCTTGACACTCGGTGATATCAAGGTTATGCGGATTGCCTCATTCAAGTGCATGCATAGAGCACTAGAACAAATGCCTTATGGCCCATGTAGTATGTGATTAAAAGGACAGTACTAGAGAAGAAATGATATATTAATTGTCATCGACACGTTCATGAAAGACATTTTTTAATCATTAGAAATAAGAGATTAGATTTAACTAAGACAACTAGTCATTGGAAACTTAAAGTTGCATAACTAAATCAAAAATATAAAATGGTCATTGGACTTAATTGACATGATCTTTACTTCACATATTTCCTTTAGTTACAATTTTTCAACTCATTTCTCAAAATAATTATGGTCTAGAATTTTTTACAATAGTGGTATTCGGAACAGCTTGTTATTGACTACAATTATAGTTACTTTTTCTTGTGTTACATATATAGATTCTTATATTTCCTTCATCAGCAAGTTTTTTTTTACTAAAGCCAATTCCTTAATTGCGGATTTTCGCTTAAGC
Organism: Nicotiana knightiana; assembly: GCA_005239525.1. Taxonomy (NCBI): domain Eukaryota; kingdom Viridiplantae; phylum Streptophyta; class Magnoliopsida; order Solanales; family Solanaceae; genus Nicotiana; species Nicotiana knightiana. Next base: position 17,666 of record ML432629.1, read on the forward strand.
TTTCCAAAAGACCTTGACACCTCTCTACACTCTTCGCAGTTGATCACGCTTACGTGAAACCATAATAACAAATAAAATAATTAATTCAGCTTACATATGATAAGCATATATTCTCCTCATCTGAATTAAAAAATAAATATTATAAAAGATATAATTAAGTGAATGAAAGTGTACTCCCTCTACTTGCTTAAGTTGTTAGAATACGAGGTCAAACAACTCAACACAGTATTAGAGTAGGCAGAGCTGCTCCATTCGAATCTCTCTACCACAAAGAATTTCCATGTAATTGACCCATTTTAGGACTTTGTTGAAGACATAATATTAAGTAAATAAAAGTGCGTTCTTTCTAATATTTTAAAATTTTAAATGAAGTGGTCGAACAATTTAACGGATACAGTTATTAGCCTTCATAGCAAATAATCTTGATTAAGTAAAACCCATGATAAAATGATTCTGAGTGAGCCTTTTAATTTTTTAGCTTTTAGGTGTTTTATTCAAGGATTGTTAATCGTGATATTAGAATCCCATATTGAATTCTATATAAAATAACAACAGAATTGAGGTAAAAATGATTCAAATATTGCTTATACCGTACGCCAAAATTCAGCCAATGCAGGATAACACAATTTCACATTTTTTTTCACGATTATTTTTCTAATCCTAGTAACAAAACAACCTCTAAAGATGCTTACCACAACGTGGACTAGAATTTCCTTATGTACCTATTCAACTACAATGGTTTCAAAGCAAGGTAGAGAAAATTGGTCCATTATTATATATCCGTGTACAATCTCAATAAACCAAACATTATCCGAGGGAGACAAGAGCATCATCATAAATCCACTTTGTACAACGTCCCTACATATATTTCTCCTCATTCCAAATTCAATTATTCGACAAAAAAGCTAGAGAGACTAATAAAGAATTTTCTTTGTGGGAAAGGATGAATCAGGGAAAAAAAGCACCATCTTTTGTTATGGAACAAGGTGGCAACACTTTTATTCAATCGAGACCCAGGTAACCAAAATATTCTTAGGTGTGTACAACAACTACTACGACGCCTCAATCCCAAGTAAGTTGTGATTGGCTAAATAGATCTCCGCTCCATCTAAGCTCATCTATTCTTCTGTAAGTGAAATGTAAAAATATGCAAGTGTGAGTATGTCTGTTGAAAAGCATAATTGTTGAAAAATACAAGTATGCATTTAATTGGTGTGGACGGGGACAGGACTTTTCTCGATACCGCACACTACTGAGAAGAAAAGATATATGTTCCTATAATAATATGGTTCCTAGAGCTGCATGGAAGGTTTACTTTCACTTGGTCAATAGCAATGGACTATAATATAGCTGAAAATTTATAGAAAAATGGATAACATATGTCAGTTGCTATTTACGTGCAAGTAATTGGGAGAATGTGAATCATCTGTTGCTACAATGCCACATAGCAAGTAAAATGATGGACAGCGGTTTGGCATCAACGGTTAATGTCAGCAACTAAAATTACTATGTCAAACCCCCAAATTTTATTTTTCAGTTAAACCCTGCACCTCTTAAATCCCATGTCAAGGAGTCAATAGTGATCTTTTTGAACTTTGTTGCATTGATGACTTGAATCACCAATCCAAATAATGGAACTGGAAGCTGCTTTCCACTAGGCTATTCGTCAAATTACTCTTACAAATATGACAGAAATCCTTATCATAAACTTAGCAAATTACAATCATTAAATTCTTCCATTTCTCAATATCACACATCAAAAAAAAAAAGGGTTGTCCGGTGCACTAAGCTCTATGCGCGGGGTCCGGGGAAGGGCCGGACCACAAGGGTCTATCATACGCAGCCTTACCCTGCATTTCTGCAAGAGGCTGTTTCCACAGCTCGAACCCGTGACCCCCTGGTCGTATGGCAAGTTGCACCAAGGCTCCCCTTACAAAATCACACATCATGTCGAGCATTATTCAGCTAGCAAACCAAGTCATCATATTTGAATTTTGAAAAGAAAAATGTAATGTCAACAGCCCGAGCGAAAGTGAAGAAGATCAAAATTCACCAAGAATTGGGCTAGGAAACACCATTCATGTTACTGTTGGTGACATACTGACCATTCACACATAACAAAATAGGGCATTACGGCCCATATATGACTGGCTAATTGGTCACCGTTAATCACATTTTCCAAATTAAATCAAACACATTGAACAATGTCCTAGTCCAGCTAAAAAGAAAAGAGTCAGTAATATGAATGTTTTATTACTTATACATACAACTCTCCAAACTTAGAATAAACCTTTTAACAACTTAATTAAGTCAAAAAAAATTAAAGAAAAATTAATGGGTTAAAAATTATCCGTAAATGTTCCATTCGTGTTAGAACCTTGGAGCTTTAAGTGGAACACGTTTCTAAATGTAACCAATCTTTCTTGGAATACATGAAAAAGTTAAGCAGCTTGGAAAAGGTAACATATAACATCAGTTTTCTGCATTAAATATTTATTTTATAATCTCAAAAAAATGAAATTTGATTTTACTTTTTTATTCTCCAAGAAGATGGAAAATAGTTACCTCGTAAATTAGAATTAAGCTGAAAGTTAAATATTAATTCCCTACATGATAATTGGAAAAGTTTTTAGACGCTATTTTATACCAAGTGAAAGAGTGCGCGCTTAGCTGTGCTAAAAGGAGATTGTCCAAAGCTACAATCAATCTTAAAGACTTCATTATTTCCTTTTATTCATACTTGACAATTTTTAATCATTAAAGTTACATTATATTCTGGGGAATGATATTGGGGCAGGCTTAATATCACCGAGTTCCAAACATTCTCGGTTATGCTTTTTCTTTTATGATCAAAATAGAAAAATTAAGACTTTTAAAAGTATGTTTAGGATTTCGGGTTTAGAATTTACGGATTACTAACCAATGGTGCAACAACGAAGTCGAAGCCGCCATGAATGTTGAGAGACAGAAGCTGAGGCATGTCATCGCTGAACTCCGTCTCGACTCCACAGTACTTGGCGTCATTTTTCTCGTCTCCTTGCCTTTCCCCAAGCGGCATTTTTGAAGGAGGCCGAGCTAGAAGAGCTCAGGTGTGAAACTGAGAGTGTCTCGTACTAAATGAAGGGCGAAGGGCGGGGTTTTGCGAGGGTTTTAGCCTATATATGCGGAGGTGGCTAGGGTTCTGAATCTAATCGGGTCGGATCATTTCAGGAAATCGAAACCAGATTGGACAAACGCGAGTTGAGGGTAGGGGTGTAAAATGGGGCAGGGCAGGTTAGGGATAGGCAAAGCCAAGCCTTGACCTGCTAATATTTTGACCCGTCCTGTATTTTTTTCAAATTTTGCCCCGTTCCACCCTGCCCCGTTTAGGCTCTCTTTTATTTATTTTTTTTTAATTTGTAATACTATGTTTACTTCTTCTTCTTCTTTTTTTACTTTTTTTATTAATTTAATAATACATTGTGGCCTACTTGTAGCTACAGCACTCACTTATAGGTTTATCTTTGAGTTTAAGGGTTTATATCTAAAGATATTTTTATTTTTATACTCATAATTCTGGGATATTTGAGTCATAATTGTAGAAAATAAAATAAGTATTTATTTTCTCAGTTTAAAGTAGAATGATCATCAACTTAAGCTTATAATTAGGCGATTAGGATTTTAATTTGGAATAGGCCATCAACTTACCATGTGGTTTGGAAAGTCCATACTTGGTCGTTGATGAATTGGTTTAGTTTGATGGACTGTTTTTTGGATTTAGGAAAAGAAATAAGACTATTGCGTCCATAAATATATTAGATGGTTTCTTTACATGCATTTAAGCCTTGTGTATTTAAACTTTGCTAGGCAAAATTAGTCAATGCACCGGTGAGAAATAACTGGTACAAGATGAAATAGTCGAAGTTCTCGCTAGTTATGCCCTTGCAGTACTACTGTTATAGAACAAAAAAAAACAAAAAATAAGTGTTATTTTTCGTGACTCTGATCTCCATTCCAAAGAGACATAATGAGGTTGTAATTCTCCTAAATCAAATTAAATTTGTCAAACCATCATTACAGGGTAAGTAAATATTAAACAGCAGCTATGTGGCAATCCAAATTTGAGAGGAACAAAAGGGATGTAAGCATGCCAAGGGTCTCATAGTTGCGATAAACCACTTGAATCCGGCTCGTCCTCTTCATCAAGCGATGTTGAACATGAAACTTGATCAACCGTTGAAGTCAAACCTAAAAGGAAAAATGCGTAATTCAATGTATCAATATAGTATTAAACAATTGAATACCTATTAAGACAATAATGAGAAAATTACTTACCATTTAAGTCATTCCATAACCACGTGCGAGCACACATTAAAGCTTCCAAAGTAGTGGGGTGGAGCTTACTCTAATGCGAGCTAATCAACCTCCCACTAGTGCTAAATGTCGATTCTGAAGCAACAGTAGACACGGGAATGGCTAAGAGATCACGAGCCAGTGTTTGCAATGTAGGAAATTTCAATCCATTTGTCTTCCACCAACTCAAATTGTCAAATGAAGGGGTTCGAGGTAGTAGGTCTTCTTCTAAGTATATATCTTACTCTGATTTTTTCTCCACATTAACTCCAATTGAAGCTACAAATCTATCAAAGCTCGAAAACCGATCACCCTGAATAAAACTAGTGACTTCACTAGAACTAGATGCTAATGAATCATGTGGAGCAAATAATTTACTCTTATAATCTTGAAAGAAATCATAACAATTGGATCAAACTTCTTGAATTTTAGTTGAAGCTTCTTCACCATAAATTAGTGGAAGGAAGAACTTTACCAACCTCATCTTGTATCGTGGATCAAAGATTGCAGCTACTCCCATCAAAATATGCACATCATCCCAATATTCTTTAAATTTCAACAACATCGCAGATGCCATCGTGCTAATCACAGGATTAAACTCATTCACCCAAGCTTCCAATTCTAGCTTAATTTCACAAACTTTTGTAAAGTATTGACTATAAGTTGGATATTGAGTTCTTGAAAACTGTTCAGTGATATGATAAAAAAAGTTTGAGCTTATCAGAAACATCTTCTGCATTACTACATTGCTCTTCAGTTTGATACGAGTGATAATTTGTGTCAGTTAGACTCACTTGTTAAACACCTCTTTGTATTCTATAGTTGTTCTCAACATTAAATATGTTGAGTTCCACCGAGTAAGACAGTCATACTCCAACTTCTTATTACAAGAACAGTGAACCAAACATGCGACTTCTTCAAACCTCTCAATTCTGCCAGTTGATCCAATCCAATACAAGACATTATCATGCACTTTACTAATACTATCTCCTATCACCTTTAACCCTTCTTGCACAATCAAATTTAAAATATGTGCAGCACAACGCACATGAAATACTCAGCCAGTCAACAACAAATATTTGTTACTAAGTTTCTCATCCAATAAAGTTTTAATCATAACATTATTTGTGCTAGAATTATCAATTGTGATAGCTGATATTTTTCGTTCAAGATTCCATTCAAACAAACAATTAACCAAATCACCACACAAGACATCTTTATCATGTGGAGCAATGACATAAGCAAATCTCAGAATATGACTTTGAAGCATCCATGAATCATCAATGAAATGACCAGTAATAGCCATGAACCCTTTTTTGTTAATGTAGGAAGTCCACATATCATTTGTTATTACAATTCTACTCGTGACTTTCTCCAACAACTTAGAAGTTTGTGATTTAAAATTGTCAAAAAAATTTATTATGTCATTCTTGATTGTATTTATAGAAACCATCTTAAACATAGGCTGGAGACTCACAACAAAGTTCCTAAATCCCACATTATCAACTATAGAGAGTGGATACTCGTGTAAAATAATGGCATGTGCAAGTTGTTTACGTGAAACATCTTGATCAAAATAACCAACCCCAATATCACCCTCAATTTGTACATCTCTTGGACTTTTAGGACACTTAGGTATGTGATCTAACATAAATTTTGTACCACAATTTCTAGCATTTTTATAACAGCGATTGCAATACTTACAAACACCATATGGAACACCATTAAACTTCACCAGGTCGAAATGATTCCATGCTCGGGAATATCTCCTTTTTGCCATTTTAACAACTTCATCAGATTGACGGCCTTTGACTCTCATCGTCTAAGGAAATAGCATTAGAAGAAGAAGCTGGCAGATTCTCTTCATTTTGAGATGCCATGATTATCTAGTAAAACAAAGAAAAGAAATATAACTAAAAACTGATATTTAGAAACACAATTGTAGTTGTTTATGCTCGTAGATATCACTGGTTTCACTCTCCAATAGGAGACATATGGAACTTATTTCACTCTCCAATAGGAGACATATGAAATATAACAAAGTTTTCAAAAAAGTAAAAAAGTGATGTATATGTTGTCTCGTAAACATAGAACGCCAACACCTTATTGATTACAACCAAATCATCTCTTATATATATATGTTGTTTAAAATTGTAAGACAAGGAAAATAATCTGCTATCACAAGTTAGTAATTCTGGCTTCAAGGTGCTCATTTAAGCCTAGTTAATACATGTAAATTCAATAGGCAGATGCAACCACAATAGGCATTTTTTTACTTCTTGGAAACTTTGTTATATTTCAGTCTCCTACAACTTTAAGATCATTCTATGATTTTTATCTATAAGCAAAATTGATGCCACAAAGATGGATACACACACTAAGCTATTATAATTAAAAATTATTATTTCAATTTAGACACGTGAATCCATCCACTATACTCTGAAATTTGTTAAAAGAATAAATATGAAACAGTTTACTAACAAAGAGAAATCAAGAACATTACCGTTTGGAAGAAGAATCGCATATTCGCAGCAGTTTACTTCAAAATCCAACTGAGGAAGAAGAATCACAGATTCGCAGCAGTTCAAAGAGGAACTGAGGAAGAAGAATCGCATGAGAGATTGAGAGTTTCTGGGTTATCCCAGATTCGTAGCAGTTCAAAGAGGAACTGGGGAAGAAGAATCGCATGAGAGATTAAGAGTTTCTGAGTTCTAACTTCTGAGTTTGGAAATTAGGTTTTAGTCTTTTAGCGTTTGTGATTTAAGAGTTGGGGGTATGCGAGTCTAACTTATTTTGACCCAACCCAGCTAATCACTCGTTTGTGCCCTACCGTACCCTGCCCTATTAAAAGTTTTCAAAATAACACCTTGCCCTGCCCTGCCCCGCCCCGCCTTGCCCCATTAAAATCTTCCCCTGCCCCGCCCCATTAAAGGTTATCCCTGCCCCACCCTGCCCCAATTGCCATCCCTAGTTGAGGGAGAATCAAACCTTTTTCTTTTGGTGTAAAGAAGGAAGTTAATATTAGTAACAGTAATATATGTAACATGTCCTTTTGTACGAAAACAAGTTATACATAAATTATAGGGAAAGGTCTATTGTACTATATTGTTTACTTATGCCGTCCGTTATAGTATTCGTCCAATCTAGCCTCTATCGTTAATCAACTTTTTAAAATTACCCCTAACCTTAACGGAGCTCCACCGTGGAAGCTGACCCCCTCAAATTTTTTTCATGTCAGCTGCCAAGTCACTCGATCCCACCAAATTATAACTCCACAGACCCCATTACATCACCCATCTCACACCCATGACCTGTAACCCGTTTGCCCACTAAATGAATAAGTTAGACTCGTCTAAATTGACAAAGAGGGTCATTTGGTATGCATACATTCGATAGACACAATAGAGAAAAGTGTGGAATCAAAAGAAAATCCTCCATTTTCAGTTGTTAATGCTGCTCAAGGTTAGATTCCCCCCAAAATCTGAAGATTTTTGTTATTTTCATATGTTTGTTGTTTATAAATGAAGCATTTTTGTCTTAGAGTTTGCATGTGTTTTATGTTAAAGTTAGGTTTTTTGGATTTGTGCTTCGTCGTTTAGGGACTTCACTTTTATGTGTTCGGGTATGTGATTTGTCGTTTAGGGTTTTACTTTGTCTGTGTTTTTGTCGTTATTTGTGTTTCCATGTGACTTTCAACTTTATACCCTGATTTTTTTGTCTGTTTCAGTTGGTGGGTTAGGGTATATTGGTGGAATCGACGATATCTAGTTTATTATTACTTTGTTTTAAAAGTACTTTCTCTGGTTTAGGGTTTCAAGTATGTGTGGTCCCTTTTGTTTTTTAAAGAAGGGTCTCATATGGTTAGTATTTAACTGAAAAAAAGGATTTGAAGTATTTGTTAATAGCTGAATTGTTGTTATTTGGTCCCTGTTTCACCTGCATTTACTTTGAAGTGTGGGTCTCATATAAATATGTTTTGTGCTTATTTTATTGAGGTGAGACTCTAAGTTTGATACTTTATTATGTGGTCCCCCGTATGCATGTTTTTGTCCATTTCTTTATCATAGTAATTCATTAAATTTTGTTTCTTTATTCATCTACCTCTGTACCTTTTCCATATTCCCTTTATTTATCCTTTTTTTGTTTGTTCAGGCTTTCCCTTTCATGTTTATTTATTATTTTTGTACCTCTTGTCTTTGTTGTTTCTTTATGCATTTACTATGGTCATGTAATGAATTTATTCATAGTTACTATGCAGCCTTTTAAAGATGGTGCTAGTTGACTTAGTTTTTCATCATGGTGGGGATTGGACTAGAAAGCCATAACTGCTGTATTCAGAGAAGTATGTGCACATGAAGAAAGGTTACAGCTCTGACTTGCTCTCTTATGATGATTTAGTTGATGAATATGATACCAAGTTTGGGTATATAGGGGTGCAACAACTAATAGTAAATGATCATTTTGGTAGATTTTATGAAATAGATGGGGATGTTGGGATTAGAACTTTGTTACACTTTGTTAGTGACCAATATAATGTTATTAATTTGTTTGTAGTAGAAGAGTGTGAACCAACAATTGGTGTACCTAAAATAGTCACTCACAGTGAGTCACACACAGTAGAAGTTGAAGTTGCTACTGACTGTAGTGATAATGAAAGTGAGGAAAATGAACCTGATTCTCCTGAATTAAGTTTTTTTAAAACAAATATACCACTAGGCAGGCTGCCTAGTGACTAATATATAAATAAAATCCCAAAATTGGTCCAAAGCTTACAAGATGTCCAAACCAAAATAGAAGTTGGATGAAGCTACTAGCTACTAAAAAGATAGAAAAGTTAAAATCTAATGAACTAGCTATTACAACATAATAAGCTGAGTGCTTCTTTCTCCTGTGAATGTGTGTGAATCCAATTGCTAGTTAAGAATACCAAGCAGCACCTATCAAGCTCTCACCAGGCGCCAGAGTATACTGTCCATAGGCTAAAATGAATTCCAAACATCTCTACCACATAGTTGAAGCCAGCATAGTATTCAAAGTGTAGCTACTATATGAACTCCATATGAAGTGAACTGAGTTTGTCCAAGTATTAATCATGTGCTCACTCATCAAACTTAACATGTAGAAAAGTCTGGCTTTAGGCAGGCTTTGCATGCCTGGCTTTAGGCATACTTTGCAAGGCAAAAGCCAAGCTTGAGCTGGCTTTAGGCAGGCTTTGCAAGGCAAAAGCCAGGCGTGAGCTGGCTTTGCAAGGCAAAAGCCAGGCGTGAGCTGGCTTTAGGCAGGCTTTGCAAGGCAAAATCCAGGCGTGAGCTGGCTTTAGGAAGGCTTTGCAAGGCAAAAGCCAGGCATGAGCTGGCTTTAAGCAGGCTTTGCAGGGCAAAATCCAGGCTTCGTAATTGTGCCTTTTTTTGTTCTTGTAAGCTCCGATCTTTCCATGCTAGAACCTTTAGTGTAGACATCATTATAAACATTGCTAAACCATCCTCAGATTGATCATGAAAGCATGCTAATACCACTGAGAAATGATTCACCAATCTCCAGAAATACCACATGACAGGTTCAGCGTTTTACTTAGTATTTGGCCATATCAAAAGTATGATAAATTGTACCATCCAACACCTGCTTATCACATTGTTCCTGTACACTATCAAATCAACCATATAATGAGCATATGACCATGCTAATACCACTGGAAAGTACCTTAATAACATACAGAATGAGACAAAGAAACATGCAGGATTGTGTAGAGTCCAATCCTATAAAGCCATCAGTCTGGGGTTCTTCTCTTTGTTATCCTAACACTAAGGTTAGGTGTTTGAGATTTGTCTAGATTGATCAACCTCCTCCCTGCACTAGGCAGTTCAGAGAACGAATGAAACCCAGATGTACCAGCAAAAGAAAACACAATGTTAGCTATAAAATCCGCCACTGAGTTGCCTTATCTGAACACATGTTGAAAGATCACATTAAATTTGCCCTTCATCTCTATAATTTTCTTCACATCATTTTCAATTACCCAAGGAGGATCCCATTCCCCTTCTATCACTTTCTTCATTACCAATGAATCAGTTTCCAATATGAGAGGGTGAAGATCATGCTCCATACAGTATTCCAACCCTTGAAGAATAGCCTTAGCTTCAACCACCACATTAGTTGTCACCCTCAGGTCTACTGCCCTAGCATACACCACATCACCTTCATCATCCCTCACACAAAAGCCTAAGGAGCTAGGACCAGGATTTTCTTTTGAGGCTCCATCAGTATTGCATTTGTACCAACCATGAAAATAAAGCTGTCATGTTACTCTTGTAGTGATCAATATAGGTTTATATCCTTCAAAATATTGAATTATGACTAGCCATAACAATGGAATATTAGGCATCCAAGCATATCTCACCCTTTCCAGTTGATGCAATGTCCTATTGATCTCATGAATTACCCTACACTACCAAAAAAATGCTATTTTTCGACTACCAAAATAGTTCGAAAGTAGTCAGAAAAGTACCTATTCTGACTACTTTCCGACCGATTTTGGGTAGTCGAAAAACGGCAGGTCGGAAAAAGTTTTCTGACAACTGTAGTCAGAACATTTTTTCCGCGAAAATGAAAAAGCAGCTATTTTCCGACTGAAGTAGTCGGAAAAGAAAAAAATATTATTTATTTTTAAAAATTTGTTCTGACTACTGTAGTCGGAATATTATTCAAATAATAATTATTTATTAGTTATTTTATTTTATTTTTCGACTACAGTAGTCGGAATATGCATCATTCTAGCCTTATCTTCCGACTACTGTAGTCGGAGTATGCATCATTCTGGCCTTAAGCTCCGACTACTGTAGTCAGAAAACTGAGTTGATTTTTGGCAAAATACTGCTATTTTATTAGCACACCACCTGTCAAATGCCAATATTATAAACAACCAATTCAACTATACAACTAATTCCAACTTCAACAAACAAACATTCAAATCCCATAATATCAAACCAAAACATTAGTTAGTTAAAGTCAAAATATTCAATATCAGTCTAAGTAGCTAATACATATCGACGTTAATATAATAAAGTCTAAACACACACACACATATATATATATATATATATATATATATATACCACATCATTCAAATCTACCACAAAGTCTAAATATAAAACTTAAACATCCAATAATAGTAATCAACCTTAAACCACTACTACGCATCAGATTCGGTCTCTTCATCATCATAAAAGTTGGGCATGTGTTTTTTCATGTATCTATCCATTCTAGCAATGTGAGCTTCGGCAGTTTCACATCGTTTCGATAGCAACTCAATTTGGTTTTGCATTGCTCCCATTCTTTCCTGATTTTGCTCAGTAGGAGCATCCGAAACTAATGGCGATGGACGAAAAGAGGAAGGTCGTTCCTTTGGATACACCACCTACTACATTTGTCCATATTGAAGTCATATCATCGAGTGACGGTTGGATTGGGGTACCATCATCAGAAGTAGGTTGAGTTTGACACCATTCATCCAAGCTTTTATGATATCCATCATGAAATAAAAGTAATAAGGATTATATAAATAAATCAATACCAAAGTGAAAAAATTCTTAAAGTTATGATCTTACATATTGTTCCGATGCACGTGTCTCAACCCATCCTTCTCTTGAACCGTCTTTCTTCTTTTTCTTGTGTGTCTCCGCAAAGACCTCAGCATAAGACACTGGTCCCCCTTTTACCTCTTCCTGCAAAATTATGGCAACAAATCTGAGCGACTTTGGTCAGCTAATTTCTTGAGCAAAAGAAGCCCCACCACAAAGTTTAATGCAGAAATATCATAACATTGGTGCAAACCTTATGATGCTACAGGGTGCTACCAGGCAAACCATTGAAATCTATTCTTTCAATAGTGGAATCCTTGTTCATATGCTTAAGGAAACAAGTCAGTAGAAAACAACATATTGTAAACAACATGTGAACACAAGTCAATGGGAAAGATTCTGCAACATCAGACGACAGACTATTGGAAATATCTGAACATAGCATAAATTCACCAACTAAGAGTAAACAGAGGCCAACTTAAGCACCTAGTCCAAATATATTCATTTGTTGCCTCAAATAAGTATATTTTCTACACTGTCTGCGGATATACAGAAGATATTCTATACCAACATATAACAATATGCAGCAAACACTAAAAATCTGCCGCACACGAGCTCCATTCGACAAGAAACACATGTCTCAGTGTGCTGCAAGTGGCACTCCTACTCTTTGAGTCACATTTGAAATCTATTCTTTCAATAGTAGAATCCTTGTTCATATGCTTAAGAAATGCATTATATAAATGTGTGTGTGAAGTACCAAAGTAACTATAATAGATAACACTGACATTGAAACTACTAAAGTCACTTGTAGACTAGAAGTTGGGTAGGATCATTTGTTACACAAAGATAACAACTTTTATGACATCTGTTTTTCTTATTGTCTAGCTATATTGAAGATCTGAATTTGATGCACCTGTAATTAATATTGTACAACCTCTCAAAACTCATGGAGAAATTTTTATTGGCATATTTGTTTGTTCAAAAAAGAGACTAGTGGGCCCATGAACAGGTTAAGATATGACCATCTAGAGACACCAAAGCATATAATTTACAAAAATATGCGACATTTAAATGACATGACAATCAGTTTATCATTTGAATCTGGTTGTTGCACAAAGGATGTCAATGAGTAAGAACTACATGTTTGACTAAGGAAAATAAAGGTGAAAATTACCAATCTCTGTCGATGCCCAACAAAGCTCATAGATCCTCCGGTGTGCAACGAGCCACCCTTTTGAGAGGCTCGGGCTTTCTTTGCTCGTTCGCTCTTCTTCTTAAATTCAACACTATCCCATATTACTAAAAAAATTCCATACATCATCTCTTATCCAACGAGGCTTCTCCTTACTTTGCCGAGATTCATACAATGAACTTGTAATCAATTTTTTTGCTTTCTTCTCGAAGATATTTTTTATTTCATTGTCATGTCGTGGCTCCCACACACACCTAGTTTGGAAAATAATTAAATAAATTAGAGTGAAATTGAATATTTTATATATAATTTAAAAATAAGTTTTATACGTACCCTAAACTGATTCTACATTCTATCTCTGGTATGATATGGAATGTCTTTCCATCTACCCCAAGCTTCATCGTAAAGTGGCTTCATAGACTTTGTAACCATATGCGCGACAGTAAATGGAGGGAAAAACCTACATTAAAATTAACATATGTAAAATGTATATTCAATAGAATAAAAATAAACATAATAATTACTTACCCATCTTGCTCATCCGAAACGATAATCAGCCTACTATATGCATTATATTGTAGAGTATTTTTACCACGTCGACCCCGAGAAGCTACTGGTGTAGCACTACCAATGGATGGTGATGTTGTAGAGTCTCTAGGTGTGCTTGATGTCAGAGATGCTGGAATTGATGAAGTAGGCAATGCTGAGGAGCTACCTTGTTGACTAATATGAAAACCGGGAGAAGAAGTTACATTTGGTGTGAGAATAAAATTAAGGTTAGAGCCAGAATTCGTGCCAACTGAAGATACAGAAATGTAGACAGGCCCAGGTGGGGGCATAAAAAATGAAGGTGGCAAGGAAGTTGACTGAGGAGGAAAAGTAGGAGGAGGCTCCATATGTGGAGGAGAGTGACCCGCAGTTGGAGATTTTAATTGAGTCCCCTTACCCTTACGACGTCGACGATCGCTACCCCCATATGCCATCTACATAATATAGCAATAGTAAGAAACATAAAGCAAATCTTCAACATATTAGATAGTTAAGGAAAAATATAAAATCTAAAGAGATAACAAAGCCCAACAAGTCAATCATCTTCACTTGATTCATATTCATTATTAGATTCTTCCTCATCGCTTGTTCCATTTTCATCGAGAAACTCTTCCCCGTCGCTTGTTTCATTTCCATCAGATAATTCTTCCTCATTGCTTGTTTCATATTCATTGCTTGGGTCTTCCTCCTCATTTTACCGGGATGTTCCTTCCCCATCATCATTTAAATTTGATCTAAGGGCAGAAATATCAAATTCTTCATAGATGCCTTCGCTATGGTGCAATTCACCTGCTAATTCATCATCTACTAATGCTTCAACACTTGAAATGTCATTTTGGTATGCTACATCCAAAACATCCTCGACTTCCACTCTATCCAGGGTTTTGTTTTAATAACCACCCTCCATGTGGACTTATTCTTGCACAAAGGATAAGGAGCGTAGTACAATTGTTTTACATTTTGTGCAATGATAAAAGGATCATAGAATTGATAATACTTTGTGTGCTTAATTTCAACTATTTTGTACTGAGGGTGCACCTTCGTACCTCTATTTGGTGTTGGATCATACCACTTGCGCCGAAAGAGTACCAACTTTTTCTTTGGCCAACCAACATTGTAGTCGAGTTCTAAAATCTCTTGAACCACACCATAATAATCAACATACCCCTCACCTTTCACCCACTCCCCACTATTATTGGTTTTCTTGACCTTAGACCATTCTTCTGTATGGAACTTGTACCCATTAACACAATACCTAGACATATTTTTGACTCTAGGATCAGGTCCCCAAGCTATATCATGCAGAAATTGATCATTTACGCCATTAACCGGATTATGAACCTATATAGAATTAGATATATTTAGAATTTTAAAATACATGTAATTAATTTGCAACTAACAAAACCCGTGTTAAATGTTAAGTAGCACTTACGAATTCTTTAAACCACTTTGAAAACCTAGGATAAACAGCATTCTGCCCAAATGTAGCCACAAAGTAACTGTCCGACAAAATTATAATATTCATTACTTAAAACAATGATAAATCTTGTATAGAACTTGGTAATATAAATATATATTTACCTGTAATAAGGTTGGACCTCGGGGCAATTCAATAGTACATGTGTTGTAGCTGACTCTAGTTCCTTCTCAGTCAAGGTTCGCTTTGAACTACTTTTTGGACCACCTTTTCCTGGTTGATTGAATATGGGAAAATGGTGGTGCTGAAGGATCATTACTTCCTCCATCGTCATGTCGGTTGGGTCTATTTCTCAAATATGGCACATCATTTTCCAAATAATATGAACAAAAATAAGAAGTTTCTTTAGCCAGATATGCCTCACATATCGATCCCTCAATTCTCGATCTATTTTTCACGGTCCGCTTACATTTGCCAATAATCCTGCATATTACGATTTCATAGACGGAACAATATTTAATTAAAATAAATAAAGGGCAAATGATTGAAATCATTTATTACCTCTCAAATGGATACATCCATCTATACTGAACTGGTCCTCCAAGTCGTGCCTCTTGCGCAAGGTGGATTGGAAGATGCTCTATTACATCGAAGAAACTAAGAGGAAAATGTTTTGCCAACTTATTTAAAATGAAGCGAATATTACTCTCCATGTAAGTTAGATTCTCCACCCTCAATGTGCTAGAACACAACTCCTTAAAACATAAGTTTATCTCTATGATAGGCTTCCATATTCAATCAGGCAAGGCATTGAACGCAATAGGCATCAATGATTCCATGAAAATGTGACAATCATGGCTTTTCATTGACGTCAAATTCCCTTCTTTCATGTCAACACACCTAGATAAGTTTGACGCGTATCCATCTGGCATACTCAAATTCTTAACCCACTGACAAATCTCTCTTCTCTCATCCAAAGTGAATGTGTAACTGGCCTTGGGCTTCTGAATCTTGTTGTTCAAGTATGTAAGATACAACTCACTTCGCCTACAATATTCCTTCAAGTCCATTCTGGCCTTCAAGTTATCTTTTGTCTTGTTATTGCATCCATCACAGTATTAAACAAGTTATCAAAAATGTTTTTCTCAATATGCATGACGTCAAGATTATGCCTTGGAAGATTATGCTTCCAATAAGGTAACTCCCAAAATATGCTCTGTTTAGTCCAGTTATGGGTAACACCATAACCAGGTATCTTATTGGGCAATGGAGACTCTGTTAACTTACGTAGATCCTTAACCTGTTCCAAATTTCTTCTGGCGACAAAACTGAAGGTGGCTCTTCATAATCAGTTTGATTCTTCATAAATGCACTAGTGTTTCTCCTAAATTCATGATCCATCGGCAAGAAACGACGATGACAATCAAACCATGTGTTCTTACCTCCATGTTTCAAAGTGAAGGCTTTTGTATCTTCCATGCAAGTCGGGCAGGCTAACTTTCCAGCAGTGGACCACTCGGATAGCATTCCATAAGCAGGAAAATTATTTATAGTCCACATTAAAGCAGCACGCAGTCTGAAGTTCTGTTTAGTTGATGTATCATAGGTTTCCACACCTTGATACCACAATAACTTTAACTCATCAATCAACGGTTGCATGTATACATCAATTAAACTTTTTGGATTGCGTGGACCTGGAATAATGCAAGTTAGGAACAAATATGGACTTGTCATACAAAACTCTGGAGGAAGATTATACAACGTAACAAACACTGGCCAACATGAATATGGTGCGGCAGAGACTGCAAATGGAGTGAATCCATCAGCACATAATCCCAACCTAATATTTCTTGGTTCACTTGAAAAATCCGGGAACACCCTATCAAAATGCTCCCATGCTTCTCCATCTGACGGGTGACATAGAACACCAGTTGGCCTTCTACGTTCATAGTGCCATCTCATATGAGGAGCGGAGCTCATTGATGCATACAACCTCTTTAACCTTGGTATAAGGGGTAAGTAATGCATCGCCTTCACTGGAACCTTCTTTTTAGTAGCATTTGTAGACTCCTTATAACGAGGTTGGTTACAAAACTTACAATTTTCTAACGTTGTATCATCCTTATAAAATAACATGCATCCTTTCTCACAACAGTTAATCCTCTCTGATGAATGTCCTAACTTGGACACCAACTTCTTTGTAGTATAGAAATCTTTGGGTAAGTCAATTTTATTCGGATTTAGTTCATTCATAAGCCCAATGATAGAATCCATGCCTGCTTGAGAAATAGAACTATCAGATTTGATAGTTAGTAGTCTAACTGCAACAGACAACTTGGAATGCATTGAGCCTTCATACAATGGACGACTAGCTTCCTCTAGTTGTTCATACAAGCGCTTAGCCTCATCATTTGGTTCAGATTGAGCCCCTAGGAACATCTCAAAAGAATCTCTCATCATTTCATTGAATCGAGAATTTTCAAAATTATTCTCTACTCTGGGACTACCCCCACCACCAAAAGAATTATGAAAATCATGATTCTCTCCATGAACAGTCCACACATAATAATTTTCTATAAATCTATTCTCGTAAAGATGAAGTTCAACTACATCTGGTCTCAATAATTTGACACACTTGCATTTAACACAAGGGCACCTAATCGTCCCTTCAATAAGAAAATCATTTAGCGATTTCGCCTTAGCAATAAACCCACAACTCCTTCTATAAATTCCTCCCTCAATCCTGCACGATATGAGTCCTATTATATATCCATCTATGATGTTCAAATTCCATCTACATCAAGAGAAAAAAACTATTGAGATATTCTTCTAAAGGTTCCTACTTTGAATAATTGTAATACCTTCAATATTTTAACAATGAATGACTATATAAATATAAAATTTCACAACAAAAATTAGATTGATTACATTCAAAAGCATATCTACTAGTTTATAGGGGAATCAAAATTCAACAAGGGAAGTCTCACATGTCCAATTGGCTAGTTAAGTTTGCAACAACAATAATATTCGGAGAAAGTGCACTTAGTAATATGCTAAATATTTTAATTATTACATAGTATTATTTCATTATTTCATTCAAACTTAAAGTTAAATGAATAACATGTAAATATAAATTAATAGTTAACTCCTAGTAAATGGATATGCTAAAAAAAATAACTGAGTATACATATAATGTACATCTTAAAAACTACAAACATGCCATACAATTGCATAAAATATATGGGCGCGAGGAGAAATGTTAAGTTCTCTTCTCCTGTGATAACAATAGTTCTCTTGATGGTTTCCTCTAATAATAAGTAAGTTTACTTTTTAACAATTAACTAGTGCTCCTTATCTACCTTCTGCAAATTCCTCATTTTGTTTTTCATATTCTTAGGTTTAGTAGTTTATATCTAGAGGTTAGGGCTTTGTGCAGAAATATGTTTTATCATAATTAATTTCTGTCACATCCAAAATTTTATTTATCAAATTCTAAAGTTAATAGCAGGATACCTAAAGTAGTAGTCCACTTCTCGTGTTTAAGATCCAGCTAAAATTTTGCTATTACAAATCATATAATCCAAATCAATGTGAAGACATTTTATAAGTATAAATATATGCCAATAAATACACATGCCTTCGCAGTACAAATATATTGGTCATTGGAACCAAGTTTAGCACAACATCTACATACTGAAGCATGTCCTTTCAGCATGTTTGACACACCTAAAGATTGCTTGAATGAGAACAACATATCTTAACTTCTTCACTTAATATAAGATCCAAAACTTCTTGCAAGACCAAGGAATGCACATCTCGTTTTAGGAAAACGTCACTAAGACATGTCTTTCGCCTCCAGTAGAGTTCACTCTTTGTCGTAACACTCGTAGCGATGAACTGAAAGTTTTATAATTGACCTCATTTTGATAGTTTTGAACCAAATTTCCATTCAAAAAGAAAAAAACTGAAAAAATTGCAAGAATAATTTCTTTCCAAGTAAATGATCAAACTTTAAGCCATTTACCATTTGAATAAGCAGGACACTACATATTTCCAAGATGTTAACTATTGAATTAACATGAAAACTTTTCATAGACGATGAAGATATGCGGCCCATCGACAACCAGTTAGATAAGAAAAGTACTTCTAACACCTTAACCAATTCTAAAGGTAAGAACAACACAGAACCTACTAATGTTAGCAGCATCAAACAAGATAAGGAAAAGGAGAGGAATATATGCACAGAAGATGAGGAATCCAAAAGAAATGACATAAAGGATGGAATGGAAAATAATCAGATGGTTGACTATAGAATGGAAAACATTGAGGAGAACACCATCACTAATATGGATGCATCAGATATCAATTTTCTTAAAGCTATAGAATCCAACTCCATGGGAAATAGTGAGAATGCCGAGGAGAACACAAAAGGTAACCAGATTCGAGACAATCCTCCAAAGGATCCTCCTGAGGTCACATCAGAAAAACACAAAAAAGTTCTACAAGAAAATGAAAATGACAGTGATAAACATTTANCCCAAATTGTTCTAATGATTAGTGCAATCTGCTTGAATATAAGGGTAGGGTAGTTAGATCCAAAAAAGTAATCCACAGAATAAATTATCTTTTTTGCATAAAAAAGCACAGTCTGTTGTTGTCTTTGAACCTTTTGTGAATAAGAACAAAATTGATGGCTACAAGAAGTTCTTGGGCTTTCATAACTGCATCTCTAATGATAACATTTGGTGTTTCTGGAGTAGCAACCTTAATGCTCTAATTAAAATCGCATTTTGACAAAGAATTGTGAAGAGAATGAAAAACTCTGATTAAAATCGGAACCCTAGTAATATCTTTTGATTTTGCACACTAAAATCAAAACCTTAGTCTTGGCTGAAGATTAGACGAGAGAGAGAGAGAGAGAGAGAGAGAGAGAGAGAGAGAGAGAGAGAGAGAGAGAGAGAGAGAGAGAGAGAGAGAGAGAGAGAGAGAGAGAGAGAGAGAGAGAGAGAGAGAGAGAGAGAGAGAGAGAGAGAGAGAGAGAGAGAGAGAGAGAGAGAGAGAGAGAGAGAGAGAGAGAGAGAGAGAGAGAGAGAGAGAGAGAGAGAGAGAGAGAGAGAGAGAGAGAGAGAGAGAGAGAGAGAGAGAGAGAGAGAGAGAGAGAGAGAGAGAGAGAGAGAGAGAGAGAGAGAGAGAGAGAGAGAGAGAGAGAGAGAGAGAGAGAGAGAGAGAGAGAGAGAGAGAGAGCTTACCTGCTGAAGCCCTCGTCGCCGTTTTTGCCAGCGCCGTTGAGAGAGAGGCGAGGAGATATAGAGAGAGAGAGAGACACAGAGTAAGAGTGAAATTGTGGGAAAAAAGAATTAGAAAAATATAAGGGTTATGTGGAAATTAAAATAACTTAACTTTCCGACTAGTGTAGTCGGAAACTATATATTATTTAATTTTTTTAATTAAAAAAATTTCGGCTTCAACTGTAGGGACCACCTACCATCTAATGTTTTGACTACAGTAGTCGGAAACTTTGGGCGCGCAATTTTCCGCGAAACTTTATGATTATATTAGTCGAAACGTAGTCAGAATAATTCTTAAAAATAATTTAAAAAAATAGATATGAAATTTCCGACTATAGTAGTCGGAAAATTGCGATTGATATTTTGTAGTCGGAATTTGTAGTCGGAAAAAAGGTATTTTCTAGTAGTGCTATTTGTGGACACTGAACCCCCATGTTTACCTGCATTTCTTCTCTTCCAAAGTTCCCAAGTAATGATAGTTGGTACTGCTTGAAACAATGGCTTTAACTTTGGACAACATTGAGCATACCACCAATGCCTTATAACCTGCTTCAATTGAATCAATGGCACAATAATTCCAGCAGCCCCCATGAATAAGTTCTATACCTTAGAGGCAATATGACTTGTGACAAATATATGCTCAATAGATTCCTCTTGGGGCTGCTGACAACACCAACACCTAGACATCACCATTTGCCCTTACCTCCTCCACATGTCATTGGTGGCTATTTTCTGCCTCCACAATCTCCACAAGAAGAAGGATATCTTGAATATTAAGCCTTTAATCCACAGTAACTTGAATTTCTGATTAGGATCAGCCTTATGCCTTAATATTTGCCAAGCACTACTAACACTTAACTTGCCTGAAGGAGTTGGCATCCAGTATGGCCAGTCCCAGTATCCCTCACTGCCTTCATAATGCACATTTAGCCTTATATTTTCTGCAATTTTCTCATTGAAAGTTTGATTTAGAAGCTGATCATCCCATGCTTCACCTTGTCGTAGTTCTGCCACCTCCTGAAGATCTTCATTGATTGGAAAATCTTCAGGTAATACGTGATAAAGTGCACCCAATCCAGTCCAATTTTCATGCCAAATATTAGTTGTTCCACTCTTCAATTCCCATACGATCTCATGTTCTACTTCTTCCCTAACATTCAACATTTGTCTCCAAACATGAGACCCTATTCTAAACTGCACCACCGTTGGTATCTCCTTCTTGTTATACTTATTCCACATAAAATTAGACCACAAAGATTTTGTGGTCCTAAACCTCCACCATAGTTTAGCAAACAATGCCCTTGACACATCATGTAAGGACCTAAAAACTAGGCCCCCTTCCTTTTTAGGAAGGCAAATATTTTGCCATGAAGCCCAATGTCTGCTTCTCCCTTCTTCCTTTGTGCTCCAAAATAACCTAGCAAACATCTTATGAAGATGCTCCAGGACATTTTTTGGTGGATCAAGGACTGCTAACATGTGGACTGGCATACTTTGCAACACACTAGAAATGAGTGTTGCCTTTCCTCCAAATGACAACAGCTTTACTTTCCATGAATGCAATTTAGCCTTAACTTTTTGATAAGATCCTTATAATAGTGCTTCCTCCTTCTAGTGTAAAAAATAGGACACCCTAGATATGTGAAGGGGAATTTATCTCTTGCAAATCTTGTAATAGCTCTAACTGCCTGAAATAATCCATTAGCAATCTTTGAATGCATGTAGTATGAACTCTTATCTTTGTTGATCATCTTGCCTAATATCTTCTCATAGTTCCCCAACACTGCCATAATTTTGCTCAAGGATGGAGGATTAGCAGAAGCAGAGATTATAGTATCATCGGCATATGCCAAGTGGTTTAAAGGATCATACCACTTAGGCATTCCAAATCCCACAAGTCTTCAAAAAGCTTATTCAAAGACCTGGAAAGTACCTCAGCTGATAGAATGAACAATGCTGGAGATAGGGGATCCCCTTGCTTCACACCCCTTGTAGACTTAAAGAACCCTAAGGACTGCCCATTCACCAATACTGAGTACAAGTTATTTGACACCAAGTTCCACACCATATTGATGATGTGCTTAGAAAATCCCATGTTCCTTAGCACATGCAATAATTACTTCCATGAAACCCTATCATAGGCCTTAGCCATATCAAGCTTGATCACCACATTAGCTGGATTTTCCCTTAACCTTATGTCAGTAAAAATTTCTCGAGTCAATAAGATGTTCTCAAATATACTCCTACCCTTCACAAATTCGGATTGATTAGGAGATATTAGAGAAGGCAAAAAACTCTCCAATCTATCATGTAACAACCTAGACAAGACCCTGTTAATGAAGTTGCTCAAACTAATAGGTCTTAAGTCAGAAAAGGTCTCAACTCTAGGTTTCTTAGGCAGCAACACTAGATTGGTGTGAGTGATGGATTTAGGCAGTGCAGATCCTCCATAGAAGTGTATCACCATGTTGTGTAGAACAACACCAATAACATCCCAGCATGTTTGATAAAACAGGCTAGTGAATCCATCAGGTCCACTAGCACTCTCCCCACTAAGCTCAAAAACTGATGTCCTTACCTCTTCAATTGTTGGCAATCTGCTAATTTCCAAATTTTGTTCCATAGTGACCATCAAAGGTACATTATTGAGCAAGGAAAAGTCAGAAGCATCACCTTCATTTGTGAACTGTTTTTGATAGAAGTCCACTACAACTTTAGCCAATTGCTCCTGGTTTTCAATCCATACCCCACTGTCACTTTTGATCCTCTTCAGTTGCAATTTCTTTCTTTTGCCATTGACATGATTGTGAAAGAAACTTGTATTCCTATCTCCTTCAGCAAACCAAGTCATCACAGATTTTTGCTTCCAATACTGCCCCTCAATACTCAAGTATTTCTTCAATTCAGATTGAGCCTTTTGAAGCACAATCATGTTCTCAATTGTAGGCTCTTCTTCAAACAACATCTCTTTCACCCTATCAATTTCCTCCAAAATAGCCAACTACTTGAAGATATCACCAAAAACGGATCCCCTATGAAATCGGATTCCCAATTCTAGCTCACCACATCCATAAATGTAGCATGCTTAGTCCAAAAGTTCAAGAACCTGAAAGGCTTCAAAAAATTGGTGGTCTTCTCCCCGTATGTCATTAGCAATGGTGCATGATCTGATCCAGTTCTGATTAGATGTTCAACTTTAATATTTGGCAGTATGTTCTGAAATGGCAAATTCACAAAGATCCTATCCAATCTCTTGAATATACACGCAACATTGAGTCTCCCATTCCACAATGTAAATGAACTTCCTTTATATCCTTGCTCAAACAAACCACAAGAGTTTACACAAAATGCAAAATCCTCATATTCAGGAGGGTGTACTGGAAGTCCTCCTATTTTCTCATCTTCGTGCAGTATCACATTGAAATCTCCTCCTACCAACCATGGCAATTTCATATCACTTGCTAAGTAATGCAAGTGATCTCACAATTTCAACCTCTCCATTGCTGAACATATTGCATAAACAAATGTAATCATCATGTGCTGCCCAGGTCATGGTGAAACACTCTCACAGTCACCTGTTGCTCCGTATCCTCCACTATTCCCATTCCACCACTGCATCAAAGAACAACTATATTTGCCCATTAATATTTGCATAAGCAGTCTCCATATTCAACCTCCTTCTGTATCTATCAATGAATCTCTTCTTTTGAAAAGGCTCCATCAATGCAACTACACAAAAACTATGCTCCCTATTCATGTTGATCACCCTAGGAAAGGCCTGTTGTGTATTCACAGACCTTATGTTCCATATTAATGTTTTGAATATCATCATTTAGATAGAGAAACTGCACTCCTGGGCATTATTCTTGAAGGTTGTGGTGGCTCTTTATTCTGATTCTTCTTAGTTTTCTTACCTCATTTAGCAGTAGCTGTGGATGATAAATCTCATCCCCTAGCCACTTGTTTGAAGTTTTCTGTTGTTGATTCATCATCTCCTTCATCCTCCATTGGATTTTGTCTCATTAAGTCTTCATAAATTGGTTCCACATTGTATGTAACTAAATCATGTAAATGTTGTAGAGGAGTCTTCAGTGGAACACTAAGTTGTAGCTGCATAATTTGATCAGTGCCTAAATCCATAGGCACTTCCTCTATTTACCCAGTTGCTCTTGGAACAATTGCCCGCTCATCAGCCTGTTCATACCCCTTGCTATCCTCTAGAAAAGAAACATGTGCATGCTTCATTTTTAATTGCAGCTCATAGACACTGCCTAGCCCCGAAGTTACTGTATCAGTCTGCTCTGAATGCATTGTTCTATTGTGATCACCACCCTTCCCGTTGCCTGAAATTTGGTCTAACCCCACTATATCATCCCTAACCTTCCCATTATCATGTCCATCAAGTTTGCTCTCCGATGCATACACCGGAACACCATATACATATGCCAAAATCTCTCCAGTTGCACTAGGTTTAGGGTTTACTGTGATTCCCTCATCAGGAGCACCTGGCTTTAGGCCTGGCGTCGCCAGCCTAACGCCCGGGGAGCATGGCTTTGGTCTTGGCGTCGCCAACCTAACGCCTAGTGAGCCTCGCTTTAGGCCTGGCGTCGCCAGCCTATCGCCAGGTGCTCTTTGCGTTTTGTCCTTCTTCACCTTATCTTATGCTGTCTTTGTTATGCCCAGCTGATCATCCTCAACCTCAACTGCATCAGTCCATAAGATCTTTGTAGAGTTTACCTCATCAAGATCCTCAATCTGCCTAGAATCTGCAGATGTTTGAGATGAATCTCATGACAAGATTGGTTTGTTATCACATTGTGTTGTTTTAGCTCCTCTTTGCTAGTCCCAAATATTCTATGAACCTAGTCGATTGTGGATTCCTTATTAGCCCTTTCATCAGTACGTTGATTACTAGGAACACTAGAATTAGCCTTGATCATCTTTACGAAATGAAGACTGAATCCCAAAAGTAATTGGGTTACCATTATTCTCATTTTCCACCACCTTATCTACTGCTTCCTTCTTCACACACTTAAGTTCTTGTTGAGTTTCCCCATGTTCCTTCTTCTTACCATTGCGATGATCCTCACATTTACCTTCAGTAATTTGTAGAGTAGGCTGATGAACTTTCTCAACCTCTAGTTCATCAAACTTGTTCTTGGTTGTAACTTCCTCAACTTTGGCCTTCCCTTTACCCTTGTCAGCTTCCTTTCCTTGTTTGTTATCAGCAATGTGACCCCTATTATCTCGTTGGTATTTGTTCTTCCTTGCTTGCATCCATTCCTACTTGGCATGATTCGTAGTAGACTTACCAACCACCTTTCCACTAGTTAGGACCTTTGTTGAATTTGCAGCAGTCCCAATTGCATCTGAACTCACCACAACTGCCTTCTCCTTGCTTTGTTCCTTAACACCTTCTTCAAATCTCTTGTGTAATTCAGGATGAATTACCCAGCATTCTGCCTCACTATGCCCTTGTTTTTTGCAAGTCTTGCAATATTTTGGCATATAATCATACTTAATCCTTATCCACTTGAACTCTTCTGGCCCAGATTCATCAACCTTTTCCACAATCTTAATACGATGAGGGAATTTACCTAATAAGTTAACTTCCACCTTCACTTTAGCACAACTAGGTCTAGTCCCATTTCGAGTGGCTAGTGTCACACCCTCCTTTTTCCGCTACCCGCTGATTAATGAAGGGTAGTAAGGGAGTTTTTCCACTTTAAGTG